>CAAKHD010006891.1:0-23679 GCA_901007705.1 Fistularia tabacaria | reverse complement strand
GGACCCCTTGCCACCCCCCCCCTCCACCATCCCCCCCCCCAACGGCACCAGCAGCAGCCCCCCCCCCTCTCCTCCCAACCCCCCCCCCCCCCACCCCCCAGCTGCAGGCACTGCTGACGTCACGCCCATTGATAAGAATGTTGGTGTGGAGATGGCACTGTGAGTCTAGGCTGGCCCCAGCTGATGAATGAACGGAAATGGCATGAATGAAATAGTACTTTTCCCTCAATGAAAGGAGAAAATTGTAGAGACAGAGCGGGTGTGCGCGGCCATTTTCTCCTCCCTTGCTGCTCTCTCCTCCCTCGAACCTTTCTTTCCTCTAGCTACTTGTTTCAGATTCTTGTGTTTTGATGGGGGGGGGAAACACATATAGAGTGACCTCCTTCCAGGGTATCAATTAGGGTCATTTGGTGACGTTTGCCCGCCGAAGAATCAATGACTTGCATCTGTGGCTTCGGACAGAATAAAAAGTGTCCTGCACTCCAGGGGCGGTTTTCTCCTCCGGCCTGGTTGTTAAGCTATTGTCTGAGGTGGCCCTGATCCTTTGTGGATCACGGGCTGGTGGGAGCACACATGGTACTGCTCAATTTCTGTGCAATTTCCAGGGATTGCACAATTTTTCAATGGCTGCTCTCCATCTGTAAACAGCAGACTGTGCTTTCAACACTGACAGCAGTCACCGTTATCATTATTATTTTTATTATTATTATTATTATTATTATCATTATAAATATTGTTGTTGTTTCCCAGAGACTCCAGTTGGAGCCCATTTTGCAGAAAACTATCTGAAGTTCAATTGCATGCGTCAGCACACAATGGTTTCGTGAATGAATGAATGCAAGGTGTATCATGAATTCCTGTCCCACGTCATTAAGTTGCAAAATGAGTGCCAGGTGATTGTATAACAGCGACCGATCATTAACAAACGCATATTATCCCACCGTTACCCGATACAGGAAATTAGCCGTATGTGAAATGGGGAAAAAAAAAGAACATTTCAGACGCATGCACTTGATAACCCTCTCAGAGAGCGGAGCATAAAAATATGGAGCTATTTTTAATCAAAGCAGACACATTGTCAATTTGCCATATTTAAACTTGCAAAGTACATTTTTTTTCTGCTTTTTTTTTTTCTCTCCGTGATTATTTTTGAAAGGATTGGAGTGCAGCTCAGACAATGAATCAGGGGAGTCAAATGTAAAAAAAAACAAAAAACAGAATGCCTCTCCCTGTAAACTGGAACAGTTTAACAGGACCTCCCTTTTACAGCCCCGGTTAAAGTAAACCCACACGTTTGTCAGACACCAGTCTCAACAGACAGATGTGTCACAGCCACAATATTTAGATTTTTCAGATAAAAAGTTTCATATGGCACAAACATTCATTACCAGGTGGCAAATTATAGTCAGCGGATGACATCATTATTTAATGACATTTTGAAAACTCTCAGTGTGAAAAGTTTAACCTGCAAATCAGTACGTGTGCATCTGTACTGCATGGGAAGAATCCCTCCCTGTGCATTCAACCATACTCAAAGGATTTAAATGAGTAATAAGAAAACCTATGTATCCGTTTGCCTTTACCGCACAGAGATACCGGCTCCTCCCTCTCCCTCATTACAAATCTCGGTACATATGGATATGCAATTATGCAAATAACTTTCATTACGCAAGTGAGCACCTGCTGGGCACGAGATTATAGCTGCTGTTCGAACTTCAGGGACCGGAGTGCAACCCAACCATTGATGTATGCAAAATCCCCCTGAAAATAGTGCCGGCACATACGTGACTTTTATATCCAGATAAATTGTCCCAATGGTATTGTACTACAATGTCACTTTGCCAAATCCCTGGACATTTGTGACTGTTTCTTCGAACTTTTTTATGTTTTCAGGGAGTTTTCTCGCTTATTTGAGAAGTATTTTAACTATTTCATTTTTCCAAAAGAAACATTTTTCTCTTGAAATATTTTCTGCTGCGATTACAGCAGGGTGTTGCAATGACTTGTTCAGCATGCCTGTAGAATGTACAGATACTAAATCTCTGCATGCACTTCCGGCTAAATCCTCCAGGGGGTTCATTGAGACCCCATAACCGGTGAAACTTGCAGACATTATTTGCACAAGATGTCTCCAACTTCACTGTGCACTTCATTCTCAGTGCTCGTGACCGCGTACCTAAACATGTACGTGGACCCTCCTCAAAGTTCAAGCTTTATTTTCCTCTGAGCCATTTTAGACATCTATTAATAGTCCTGCGTGCAGCCTTATCACGTCAAATACTGTGCAGACATTATTCTTCACACGAAAAAAGAGAATTTGGCCAGAAAGGAACTTTGATGATTAGTTTCATGCGTCTAATTTTGATCTATATCAACACCCGCCCAGAGATAAGGAGGCTGTGGCTTGATGAGGAAGATGAGGCGTAGAACTGAGTCAAGTCTGCCCGAAGGACGGGACACATTTTACCAGTCGTGTCGAGCCATCGGGACGAGAATCAAACAAATCTGTGGGTTGTAGCGATAGATGCTCTGATTACATGTGAATTCCCCTGTTTGACGTAAAACATAAAAAAAAAAAAAAAAAAAAAAAGGAAGAAAAACAAACAACCTCTCTTACACGGTCTTGCCCAAGGTCTGCTGTAATGGAACACTTTGTCCATTTTAGTTCAAGGGCAAATAAATACAGGTGTGTTTATTCGGCCTTCCCCGTGTGTTGCAGTTGAGACCTACATGGCGGATAACGTTGAGAAGGTTAATGCTTGATGTTAAAGGCGCGCTCATTTCCGCACACCTCGTTTGTCATTGCCATTGGATTTATCGTCTACCGGTAGGGCTGCATTAGTGCTGCCTTCTCCAGGCTGTGTATTTGAAGGCTTCATTTGTTTACGTGTCGGCCTCACCGTGCATTCTCCTCAGGGATGCGCGGAGGTTTAGAGTCCTCGGAGTCACGTGAGGCCAACTTTATCGAACAATTATTGCAAGACCCGACGTTCATGTTTGGTCCCTGATGGTTTTGGAGAGTTTAACTGGTGGACAAATCAAATGCCCCCCCCCCCAAAGAAAATCACAGTGGCATCAAGGCAAATAGGCATTGTTATTTAGACTAAAATGAAGATTTATTTATCCTTTGAGGAATGGCTGATGCGAAAATATTTGCTTTGTGTTTGCAGATGAGATACGCGCACATCAAATAAAGTTTTAATTTGTTACGATAGCTCGAGGCACCATATAACCTCTGTTTGATTAGATTTTGTGCAGGCGGCCGTTTTCCGCAGAAGGTAATGTATTTGCAACCCAGTCGTGTTATCATGTGTGTGTGTGTGTGTGTGTGTCTTTGTTGAAATGCTTGATGGCAGCAGCAAGCTCAGAGAGGTAAGCATGGAGCCGTAGGGCAGATGCTGATATAACGGTCTGGCATTATCAACTGCCACTCAGCATTAGTTGGCCCCTTACCCTCACTCCATGTCCGCACCCCCGCACTGACTCACACTCTGCTGCCTGCATGGCCACTCACATTAACACTGGTACAGCGTGCTTGCATTTAATGGCATACACATAACAGAAAACTCACACACGCATTTCACAAAATAATAGTTCCATTTCCCCGCCAGTGTCTCTTTCTCCCTCAAAAAGACACATGGAAACAAGGTGTCCCCTCTATTGTAGTCATGAAAATGCCGAAAAAAAGAAAAAAAATCTTGGAAGAGGTGCTGTCACATTGTTCTCTGTGCAAACTACTAAGGCGAGAGGCAATATATGGATAGCCTTTTGTTCTGTTTAATTAACTTGCTCATTTTCTATATTAGTATCAGACGAAGGAGAGCTGCAGGGTCGTCCGGCGAGGCAGAAAAATCAACATTCCTCAAACAAAGGGAGATAAGGACTGATGAATTTGCATGTTTTTTGTCGACACTTTGGCCACAATTATGGTAATGCAGGCGGCGGATGTTTCAGCATGTGTGCTAATGTAGCTCTCTCTCATACACGCTAAAAAAGGGTCTCTACCTGGAAGTGATAAAATAGAGCTCATGATTAACAGAAGCTCTCCCACCCACGCCACTTTGCCACGGGAGGGAAGGACAAGTAATTGCACTGTAAGGTTCCTGCAAAACAATGCATCGCTGGGACTTGATGATGCGTGCAAGACCCCCGGTGCCCACACTGTAATCTACAGTTTCATCCCTTCTCTTTTTTTCTTTTTTTATGGAAAAGTTTGAATTTTCTGCAGTGCTACATTAACACATTTCTCATATAGACGCCAGGGAACAGGGACATTAGTTTTATGGTGTATAAAAAGAAAAAGCGAGGGAAAAGAAAAGTCCCGAAGCAAAGTACTGCAATATTCTGCATGGCGGTGTTTTATCGACACACGAGTGTCAAATATCAACGTTTTATTTGAAATATGCAGCAAATAGCATTTGACGTGTTTCGGCACGTCCGACACGTGTGACGATTCCATGACATTTTCGGCGGTGCGAGTCTGCCCCGCAGTTTCGTTTGGCAGCTTTCAAAGTCGGTGAGAAATTGAGTGACGTGCAGATTGCGGTTATACACGCGCATCGATGATTGAACGGTCCGGGTCAGAAAGGTCAACATTCTGATTGACAGCAGATGGTTTTTCGAGCGGGCCCTATATATGAACCGTATTTGCACATAAAAGAAAATTCTACATTGATCCGAACGCACCACAAATGACACGTCTGTAAAAATGACCACAAATACACCGTTCACCACGGAGACTTTTAAATGCGTCAGTCTTTTTAAATCACCAATGGAAATCGCACATCGATCGAGACAGAATAGAGGAACGTGGGGGACAGAAAGTTCTGCTCCAGATGCTATTCAATGCCGTGACAAAGCGGGGCTGGTGAAATCGGAGGAACCAATTTGAGCAACGGATGGATGAGTTTCTGTACGAGCAACTTTTGGTTTAGTACTGAGTATCAGATACAAGTTCCTCCTTTAGGAGCTTTCGAATTAAATGCGCTTGGACATCGCTTGTTTTTAGAAGTATGTCTGTCGGTGTTTGGATTGTGAGGAGTGACGCCGTGAGAACGGCAGACCTGATTTAGCCTTTTTACCTCGTGTTGCCCTCCCGCGTGACAAACGTTTGCTCACGTCAGTGAGGGCAACACGGGATTACATAACACCTGCTCTGCTTGCTGGGCTCCATTAAGTGCTATCATGCCATGCTGTTGCGCTGTGTATTGGTGTTTGGGAAAGCTACGTAAAACAGGGACATTAAATCGTGATAGCACTTTGTCATTAGAACCCAGGGAAGGCTTGAACAAGCTGTCTGTGTGAAATCACTACGAGCTCCTACTGTCCACACTACTTTCAGCAAACATACGCATTAAATATCTGAGCCCTTAAAGAATTTATCTTTGCCAGATGACTGCCATCATGCTGCGGTAGAAGGAGGGCTACCAAAGCATTTGGTGTGCTTGGCCGATGCTGATTGACAGGGCTTTTCTGTGTACAGCTGTGCTGTAAAGGTCATTTAATGGCTTCTGATGGTGGCCTATTATCATCCGCACTTGTCTAACAATTCCGGGCAGCTTGTTTCCATTCGCGAAAGTTTAAAGCTGGTACCGGACAAAGGTATTAAAGACAAGGATTCAGATTCAGAAAGCTCACATGTCGACATAAGTCTGATCCCCACACTCAAAAAGAAAGTCAATGCAACCAGTAAAATGTATAAACTTGGCATGGAAGACATGTTTTTAAATGTATATCATACGTGCAGACGTGGACGCCAGATGAAACTCAATAAGGTTAGGTTGCGATGTGTTGCAGTATAAAAAGATAACTTTGTAACATAAGATAGGTTTAAATTAAATATCAATGTCAGGAGGTGTCCTTTAAAGGGGAAATTGTGAATCAAAAATCAGAATATAGTCCGTACAAGAAATATATTTAATGTAATGTGATGGGCTAAATGAACATTGGTATTAAGTGTGTACTGCGATTGTTTTTGCATATCCTGCTTTTTTTCTTCAACCTTGATAATCATGAGAATCTCTATATCTTATCAAGGTGGAAATGGAAATTGAGAAACACGTTCCACAATTTGATGTTCGTGATAAGAGTGAGAGACCCCCTGCTCAGCTGGAGCAAAATAAGCGGACGTATCATTGTTACGGGAATAATTCCACCTTGACTTTGACATAGATTTTTCACTGCAATCGAGGGACAGAGGTTCAATCCTCCTCATCCACGTCTGCATCCTCCCTGCTCATTGAAACCCCTTTACTAATGCTTTCATTGTATAATAATATGAATGATCAGTATCCATTAATAATTAATCTACGGTGGGTTAACGCTACCACCATGATGAATACGGTGTTAAAATTAATATTCAAATCTATAAGCCGATATAAATGATAAAAGAATAAGGCGGGAACAGATGCTGAATGCTAAATGCCGGGCGCATTAATTAGGCCTAGCGGAGTGAATGCTGTGGGAGCCAGTGGGATCCCGAGGAAGTGAATTCTGTGTGAGCAATATGTGTGCGCATCGCAGTGATTGTTGTCTCCTCCCTCATTGTCTGCAACTCGGAAATGATTTACCCACTGAATATTAGCTGTAAAATGCACATTGCAACCTTTGAGAAACTGGAGGCATCAGTGACGGATGGTGTTGCAGGCCAGAAGCACGCAATGAATTTGAGGTTGATGAGGCGACTCATATCAGAGCGTGCGACATCAGCGCTCGCCATCAATCTCTTCCCCTCTCCCCTGTAGACATTTGGCACATGCATCAGCAAACACACTATTGAAAGTGAAGTGAACCCAGACCCGAGAGCCACACATACACATGGCTTCGGAGGCAACGCTGCACATTCAAGGCCTCATAACGAGACATCAGGCCCGCAGCTAGCCACCTCTTAATGCACTGACTCAGACAAGCTGGGGACTTTATTAGAATAAGAGTCTGCATCCACATCGTTTGTAATCACTGCGCCAGAAGGCACAGATCCACCGCTCGGATTACACCCCCTCTGCAACACCAAGGACCAACACTTTAGAACTTGGTTTCATCATCTTATCCTTCTCCGATGTTTCAGGTCCAAACGGCTCACAAAAAAAAAAAATATATTGTAGGGACGACCGTGCTTTATTTCACCAGATGTGGTTGAAGAGTTCGCGTTACCGGTTTGCACGGTGTATATTCCCAATTTTTTATTGATTTCATGGTGATACTGCGGTGTTTCCATGCTGGAATTCGAGGGTAATCTCATGCGACAAAATTTCTTTGTTTTCTTTTTGGACAATTTATTCCTCTTTTTTTTTTTCAGAGCATGATTGTGAATCCATGCATGATATTCTATCATCATTGTAATTCTGAATTTTTTTTTCAACAAGAGAGAAAAAAAAACATTGGAACTATTTTTAATGACACATCGTCATTTTTTCCCCTTTAATGATTACTAGGATATGCTAATTATTTGATTTCAAAAAGTCATCCGGCCCATGTGTGGTTCACTCCCTTCCTGAACCCCACTTTGGGAACTCCAGCTTCATTTGACTTTTTTCCAGTCAAAATTTGGGTCTTCGTGTTGAGTTGAAAATCCGGGGTGCTGTCCATGGTACTGAAGAAACCAACTATTTGGGATGTTTCTTGATCCATGTTCTTTTACACCAGTTTTGTTCCAGAAATATAATCTCAGATTACTGAGCCTTATTGTTCTCTGGCCGCTCCTGGTGGTGACAGGCCCTCAACCTTTATAAATTACCCCATCACCTGACCACTAATTGTGGGATTCAGTTTGAACGCACCATTGTGGAAAGCACAAAAGCTCCAACACGGGAACAATCAGAGCCAAACAGGCTCATTGAAAACGACAGCCTTTTCAGTTTCATAAATTTGTCATTGAGAAGTCATAAGCAAAAAAAGAAACCCCTAAGAAGATTAAAATCTCCTTTGAAAGTGACTCAGGCGACAGGGCAGCCAAAAGAACAATACTCACAAATGTATCGAATACAACGCAATAAGTGACACATTTGCAAGCTAGAGAAAACATTTCTGAAAAAATAAATGGATGAATAAATGAATGAATTGGTTGGTGGGCAGCACGGTGGCACAGTGGTAAGCGTGTCCGCCTCACACGTAGAAGGTTCAACTCCGACAGGAAGTGGATACTCCATGTTTTCCCCTGTTTCTGCAGTTTCCTTCCAGAGTCCAGAAACATACAGGAGGTTCATTGGAGATCCGAAATGCCCAGACATGACAGAATGAACGGTTGTATGTCTCTATGTGACGCATGAACGAGGGAACAGACGTTCGTACGTCTTTTTGATCGAGCGGTCAAGGGTGGACCCGGCCTCTCGCCCAACGAAAGCCGGGGTTGGCTCAGGCCTCCGATGCGACCCTGAATGTCGGATAAATAAATGAATGACTGAGAACAATCGTGACATTCTATGAGCATTTCACTGACATGCTCTGCCTCCCTAGAAACAGGGATTGAAATCCCTTAATCCAGACACTCATGGCTCCCTGTGCACGTTCTCCCAGAAGACAGGGGGCGGTGCTGCTCTGACTGCCGGGACCAATTTCAGCGCAGAACCGGAGCATGCGCCATATTGATTTGCTTTCCCACACCTGTATATACACAGATAACAAGGACTTGCTCATGGAGAGATTATATACGAAACCAAACAATTCAGAAGTCCGTGGACACACGCCGTCTACTGTTGAGGCTTTCAGACCTTTCAGATCCCGACCGCCAAAATTGCAGCGCTCGGATTTCATGTTATCGGATATTTTCTGACTGATTTTCTGATATTCGTCACATTATTTTGCTGTTAGGCCTTTGCAATGGGCAATTAAATGTTGGCCAATTAATAGAGTCAATGTTGAACAAATTTGCAAGATACATGGCGATTTTTATGGTATTTGGGGGCCTTTCTTTGTTTTTGCGGTAATTTTCAGGCAAACTCTGGAAGATTTTGCAATTGACTTGCTCCCAAACATGATTGGTTAGTAAGCAGAACTATTGCTAGTTAGGATGATTATTTTCATTTTTTTCTCTGAAAGTACGAATAAAACAGCCAATGTAATCATGTTTAATCTGCACCTGTAACGTATACATACATCAGAATCTGAATGCATTGTGTCTGTGTAACGCTCGCTATTTCAGAGCACAATGACAAATTGGTATTCTGAATTAATTGTTTTTCTCCCAACCCCAGCAGACAGTGGGAACAGTGCGGCAGAAACATGCGCCGTGACTGATCTTGATAATTCGCCTCGACTCCAGCCCTGCCCGCGTGCTCTGCCGCATTCACCTAATGTACACATGCACAGGCACCACACATGCTATATACCTTGAGGCGAGCAAACAGAGGGAAAGATGAGTCCTCCAGAACTCCTTGTTGAAATGAAAATTGTTATCACTTATCAGCGTGCCACCCGACTGGAAGGCAAGTAATTTGAAAGCTGTTTGAAATGCAGTAATTTGCCAGTGTGACTCATCGCCGACACCTACAGTGACAAAACCTCTGATCCTACAAAGGAGGAACAAGGTAGCTCAACTTCTGTTTGTGTGTACGTGCGCATGTGTCATGGAGAATGCATTAGTGTGTGAGGTTCCCCAACAGAAAGCCATAGGAAGATATGTAACTTCAATCCCATAATTATGGATCATGCACATATGCATTCCCTGTATCACTATATTGAAAGTTGTATCACATCCACGTCTAAGGATTAGTTAGGATTAGAAAATCAAGCTTTAATTAATTATTTGCAGACTTATGAGTGCCCGCATCTGAAAAGTGCAGCATATCCAGTAAACACCTGTTGTGTTTGATAGACGCCATGTAAAATAGTAAAAACATGTGTACTGCTGTTTTTGGGAGATGGCTGTTAGCAAATAATAAAGTAGGCAAGCTGAGAGAGTTATAAAAAACATCAGACATAAAACATGTGTCCGGTTATTGCAATTTTGTTGGCATCCTGATCATAATACAAAAACTAGGGCATGTCTGGGCCTACTTAAAGTGTCAGGGTGAGAGAAATTATCATGATTAATGCAGGGTTACAACAAGGAAGCAATGTAATCAGTCTCTCACTTGATAATCATTATCTCTCCCTGATTAATTTTGTCTCGAGATTTGAAATAAGATATCAAGCTTCATTGTGTCGGGCAAAGACCTGAGACAGGAATTTCATAGACCCAGTTCAAAAGCAATCCATCAAAAAATTAGAAGTTGTAATGCAATGATATTACACTGAATTATAGCCTAATAATAAGGATAAAGGCAATATTTAGATATGAAAAGAATGGCAAGGGCATTGCATTGAGATAACACATGGAGACTGGTACAACTGATTCTTATTAAAAAAAAGACAGCTAATTATCAATCATAGTTTCTTTTGATTTGGAAAAAAGACTCACATTCAGTTGTGACAAATGAAATTTGTCATTTGATCAAATTTCATATTTAGAACAATCCAAATATCTTACATATGTGAGTGTTTGAATCACTCGTCGGGCTATTCTACGTGCTTTCAGTACCCCCATCGTTATTCTCTTTCCATGTTCCTCTGACCGCAGAGCGCACTCACAACACAGAACTCGGAGATGAGTCGTTCCCCACTTTGTACCACCCACCTTCGAAAGTAAATTAACACAGCATGACTGTGTGCCAAACTGCTTTCCAAGTTGAAGGCTAAGTATCTTGCATGCCTTCGCCAGCGAATGCATTCAACTTCAAAAACAATTAACCACCAATAGGATAAAAAGGTTATCAGCCCATCTCTCTCATCATACAAAGTAAGGCAAGAAAAAAAGAGGCCCCCTGGTTGGAGTCCGACGAGAGGTTGAGCGGCCGCGTGTCTCTATGTGACGTGTGAATGAGAGGTTGTGTGTCTCTATATGCGGCCCCTGCGATCGACCGGTCCAGACCGGTGAACCCTGCTCTCGGCCAATGACAGCTGGGACAGGCGCCATCGCCTCCAGCGTCCATTGCCGTCGCTGAGGGGTAAGTGTCCACAGCCGGCGTGTCATCCGTCTCTGTCATCATTAACAGTTCCTGCTGTCACGAGCCTATCTATAGATTTATCACCCAACATACAGGTGAGCTTTTTCTGCTCTTGCATTACTATTGTATTACGTACATATTAGTAATTGGCACCCTGTTGTTGTCCTGTCCAACCTTTTTTGGGTGATCCTGTCCGTTTAAGTGCCACGCCAGAGGTGGTGAGCCGAGTCACGACGTGAAAATATATATTTTTAGTATGCAGCATGGTGGTCCCTACACTTTGTGAGTCATAGAACTGGGACACAGATGTAGATTGCACCATCATTGCTGCTATGATTGCTATGTTGGGTCTCGGCTCCGGCGGTGACGTAGTCTCTCAGATCCCCCAGTTTTGTTCAGGTTAAGGAAGAGCGGAAATTTGCCACGCTCTCGAGGTCTCACTCAGATTTTTACTTTCAAGTCGACTGCAGGAGAGCGATCTTTGTTTCTGACTCACAGGATGTCTTTTCATGTTAAAGCGAGAAACGGAGGATTTTACTGTGAGGGTCTGAAACATTTCATCTCATATTTTAACGACAACCCGACCAACTTTAAATAGCATTCTTTTTCAAAAATGTTAATTTTTTTGTTTGTTTTTTGTAACTTTCTTTGGCCATTAACCTCCGCAGCATCTCCACTCCTCGCCTACATGATTATTCTAATGGCGTAGTAGAACATGTGTTTACCGTTGAATCACTTCTCCATCCACCTACCCACAACTTTCAGGCTCACTAATTGAGAGGTTACATTTTGTTTGTTTCACTCCGGGGGAAAAAAAAAAACCCAAATGTTTCTTCTTGTGAGTTCACAAGTGGCTTTTCCTTGGAGGGTGCACGTGAAGTCTGCAGGTGCGGAGGCTCTGTGAAAGAAGGGGGGAAGCAAAATCATTTGCCTGAATGTAGCCGTGGGGTTAAACCCGATCTTGCAAATGTAAAAAGGATTCCGGGCGGTGGAGGACTGAATGGGAGCTTATATTCAGCCAGCTCACTATTCACAAAATCCGTTTCCAAGATAGCATACAAAGAAATTTTCCATTTCTTTATCAGTCACTCGTGCTAATCCAGACACTGATCTCCCTGAAACAAAGCCTCCATCTCTATATGTAACTGACTGTCGTAAAATGCTCTTCTTGTCTCCTCTATCACTTCAACTCACCACCTCCTCTATCCCGGCCGGTTATAATTTCTTTCTCCCTCTCTATCACTCCTCTATACGTTCTATTTCCAGGCGTGAGCACATTTATCTCTCCGCATCCGTTTTGCAGTTTCTGGAAGAACAAGAGGCAGCGCCGACGGCTCGGCGGGAGCAAATCAGGAGAGACCAACCACTCCCAGCGCTAATGAACTGTTGAAATATTGGAAGGCATTTTACGCATTTGCAAAAAAAACGAACAAACAGATAAAAGTCTATAAACAGTGCATAAAAAATGTAAATGAAAATTCAAAAAAGGCATCAAATAAATGTTAAATGACATTATTTTACCCCTCCCCACCCCACCCCACCCCCGTCCAAAAAAATAGATAAATTATTATGAATGGAAAGTGCCTCCACTTGCAGCCTTAATGTTGGGTTGCATTAACCAAATCAAATTGCCCCATCACAATGATGCACGCACTAAGCGGAGCACGGAATTCTTATTTATGTCCTTTGCTTATCTTTGTTTCTGTAGCACGTTGCAAGCGCAACAAAAGAACAACAAAGTCCTACTAAAGTGGATTTTGAAAGGAGACGACAAAATGCAGCTGATCTTGTATTTTCTGGACATGGTCATGGTCTTAGGCATTTTCAATGGCTCCACTACTTTGACGCTGGATCTTATTTTGTCTTTTTAGAACAGACTTGCGTGAAAAGATGCGTGTCAGGGACTATAAATATGGGCTTGGCTTGAAAAGCCCATGCATGCAAGCATTGCGGTGCAGTATTTCCCATCCCAGTGCAGAGAGGGATCTGGATGGAGTTGTAATTGGAACGTTTAATCTTGCAGCCGCCTCTCGGGTCTGATCTGAGCTGTTGTTGAAACATTCTGGGATTTTTTTTATTGCACCTAATAAACATAAAAATGCATTTGTAAACTATAAATCTCCTAAACTTTAAATTGTTTTAGACTTTTCTTTGTGAAAACAATTGAGAAAGAAGTGACTGATTGCAACTTTCTATTTCCTCTTCTGTCGGAATTATAGACAGTAGAGTACTTTACTGTGCAAGTTGCTGTTTAGTTGTTTAATGCATAGTACATTCTGTTTAGATATATATATTTATATATGTATTTATATGTGTATATATGTGTGTGTTCGTGTAAATGTGTGTTTTTGTGTGTGTGTGTGTGTGTGTGTGTGTATACATACACACAGTGCAGAGAGGGATCTGGGTGTCTGTGTGTGTATACATACACACACACATATATATATACATATACACACACATATCACCAAGTTATAAGTTGCCAACAGTGGTAAAACAGTGCATCACCATATGTATTACCTGAGAGCTGAAACACTGGAAAAAATAGTCAGCAACTATTTGAAGTGTAAAAAAGGGCAGATAAAAGACACAAAAAGATTATCCCGGTCCTTCCTCCTCCAAAAGCATCATACGAAGGCTCACACGACAACAATCTAAGACAAATAAACTCAAAATCTGCTTTGAGAAAGAAGGATGGAAACAAACAACAGTGTTCTACTTTCCTCTGGGCTGCTTCCTTCAGGCGTCGCCACAGCCAATCATCTGCCTCCATCTAACCCTCTCCTCCACATCCTCTCTCGTCCTCTCATCTCACACCAACTCACTTCCTGTCCTCTTTCGCTCCACCTGTGAGTCTCCTCTTTGGTCTTCCTCTAGGCTTCCTGCCATCAGCATCCTTCCAGCCTGATCTTCACCATCCCTCCTCTGTCCATGTCCAAACCATCTCAGTCTGACCAAATCATCTACCATCTGCTGTCCTTCTAATGAACTCATCCCATCTCATACCTCCTTGTCACACCCAAGGAGAACCTCCACATCTTCATCTCTGCTGCCTCAAGCTCCGCCTCATCTCGACTTGAATGCCGGTGTCTCTAAACCAGACAACATGGCTGCTCTCACCCCCGCCTTCTAAACCTGACCTTCATGCTGGCTGCTACTCTTCTCTCCCACATTACCCCGGGCGCTGCGCTCCACCCGTGTATTGCAATAGCAGCGGAAACTAAATAAGATCTGCACGCTGACTGCAACGACCAGGCTGAACTTTTCATTGCACATTCGAAATATTTAGACTGAAAGTCTCGTTTCCAACTGGTGTTCATGCAGTGTAATTGCAGCTTGACCCATTCATGACACCGCACGTCTCGCTGCCCACGGCCCGCTTCAGCGACAACCTCGGGTGCGTAGTTCGAGCAGAATTCTAAATCAAAGTAAAATGCTGGCACGCAGTCGTATGGGGGAGGTTGGGGGGGGGGGTCGTTTGCTGGTACTGAGATTTGAAAACATTGTGAGCACAGCTGATAGGTCAGGCTGGTGGCATCTGTTTCCTCCGCTACACTACTCACGGGGGAAAAGAAAGAATGGCAAATATGGTCTGAGACCAACAAAATGGAGAGAAAACATACGAAGTGAAAACCAAACTGATGATGCACATCTTTTATTATCTTTATTATAATACATCCCTCTTTTAGCCACTATAACGTACCCTGCAGATCACAGATACACAGCACATTTCCATAGATACTGCACTTACTGGGAACATATTCATTATAGATGTAGGGGTCACGGTGGCACGGTAGTTAGCGCTTCCGTCTCACAGCAAGAAGGTCCCTGGTTCCGGGGGCCTTTTTTGCGCGGGGTCTCCGTGTTCTCTCCACGTGTCTACGTCGGCTCTGGGTTCTCTGGTTTCCTCCCACAGTCCAAAAACAAACATACAGGAGGCTCATCGGAGTACGTACATTGCTAAGACGTGCGAACGGATGTACGTCTCCATGTGTATGTGTTGCTAAACCCCAGTGAAAGCAGGGATAGGCTCCAGCATCGCTATCATAAGCGGCATAGATAATGAATCAATGATTATTCAATATCGATTTAGTTTGAGCAACTTCATACAAAAAAAGATACACATCACTGTGATTTTTTTTTTTTTTTTTGTTGTTGTTTGTCTGAACAGTCATTGTAAATTATTTGCCAAAAAGAACTATCATCAAAAATAGTACCAACAGGCAACTATTGTAAGGCTCAATGCATCCGGCAATGATAATTTGCTGTGTTTATATTCAGTTAATTACAGCAGGATGTTTACTTGTGACAGAGTTACTTTATTAGTCAAATAAAGTCAGTCCATCTTTATTTCCGCAAGATTGAAAGGCTGACAGTGAAGTGAGACACAATATACAGATGATTGCAGACAGTGTGGGAGATGTTTATTGTACAGTCAGTTTTGTTACGTGTCCGCCCAATTCTGGATAGACTATCTGGGTTTGAAGCGCTCTCTAAAGAAAAGCTTTGTAACTGTTGATGTTGCGTAAGTATACACAAAATCAAATCAGGGATAAGTACGCAATGATCTCTCCTACAGAACCAGACTCATGTCTGAACCTTTTTTACGTGCCTAATTATGTGGGACTCGGTGACGCTCTCATGATGAATCTCACTTACCTCGGGTTTGTGGGCTGTGCGCTGAAAAGAAGAACAGGACGTCTTGTTAGGATAATGGAAAAAGCAAAAAAATATGTAAAAGTTGTCGTGAATTGTCACTGGCGATGTGTCGATGCCCGTCTCGAAGACCTAGTGACATAAAACGGACGAACTGACTATTGGTGACTGAAAGGTTCTGGGGTTTCCATTCATGCACAGAAATTGCTGCGTGCTTCCAGAATGCCTGTTTTGTACTTACCGGTGGCTTCACAAGCGCTCGTCTTTGCCTGTTCCCAGAATCATTTCCATTGTTCGCTGTCCGCAAGCCCTGTCATTCAAAGAGATGTCTGCAAGCTGTCACTTACATCTGGTTATATTCCAAACAAATAAGAGATACCGTGTTCCCTTCATTTCCCGTCAGTCAGCCGTTGTATTTTTCCAGTCCAACTAAATTGTTTTTGAAGAAAAGCTCAATACCAGGGCGATCAAACAATTCGCTGTCTTGGATGCAATTAATCTCTGGATGTGAATAGTTGTTCTCTGAGACAGTACAGGGGCAACCGAAGCCAAAGAACATCAGGCACCAGGCTTCATCGCTGCTGACAGGCCGCTCCATTGCTACAGATTTTGGACATCACTTTCACTGGTAACTCTGACTCATAGTACTTAATAATGCTGCAATTCCCTTTTGCACAAGATGCAAATTACTTTGACTTGTCGACCGAGCCATCAGTTTTCTTTGCCCGAAATGAGCTGTTCAGAATCTCTCGCAGTGATTTAAGCCCTCAGAAAAGACACAGCCGGCATCGCAGCCAGATAACGACACACTGAGGGGTTGAATAGCATGAGATTCAAACCAGATTTGAGTAAATTAAAACACCATGCCCTGGATTTCATTATGTGTAATTAAGCTTTCAGGGAACTACTGTTGTCTGCTGTTTTTAGATTCATTCATTATTCAAATCCTTCATAGTTTTGTGTTTTTTTTTTATGACAGAAAATAATCATGTAACTCTTTTAAAAAAAAAATTTATTTTGCTCATGTCATCATTTGACCTTTAATTACAGCTAGTGGTTGAATTGATATCCACATAAAGTAATTTCATCAACTGTCAACTGTACAACTATCATTTTAGAGGCCTCGAGCCGTAACCCAGTGGACTTGATCATTAAGCGCATATTTACAATTTAAATGTTTCTTAATAATGTAGCAAAGGCATGATATCTTCTTCTCTTCCTTTCGGCTTTTCCCTTCAGGGGTCGCCACAGCAAATCAACCTCCTCCATCTAACCCTATTCTCTGTATCCTCCTCTCTCACACCAACTACCTTCATATCCTCTCTCACTACGTCCATAAACCTTCTCTTCGGTCTTCCTCTAGACCTCCTGCCTGGCATCTCCAATTCCAGCATCCGTCGACCAATATATCCACTATCCCTCCTCTGTACATGACCCAACCATCTCAGTCTGGCTTCTCTGAGCTTCTCTCCAAAACATCTAACATGAGCTGTCCCCTGATGGACTCATTCCTGATCCTATCCATCCTGGTCACCCCCAAAGAGAACCTCAACATCTTCATCTCTGCTACCTCCAGCTCTGCCTCCTGTCTTTTGTTCAGTGCCACTGTCTCCAAACCATACAGCATGGCTGGTCTCACCACTGTTTTGTAAACCTTTCCTTTCTTTCTAGATGATATTCTTCTATCACATAAAACCCCTGAAACTTTTCTCCACAAATTCCAACCTACTTGAACCCACAAGTTTATGAAGAGAGACCACATATTACAATTACCACATTAACTGTTTACACTTGACCAAAGTGAGTGTCAGTGAGGTCGAACCTTGCACAGAAGTGCTTATCCCAAATCTTTAATCTTTAACACTTCAAATACCAGTGTTATATTTAACTTCTTATCATCACACAGGTTGCACGCATTTAATATGAAACTTTCTCCCCAAACGTTTCAGTCCAGCCTCATTGACCAAAAAAATCAGACATTGCCTCATTGTTTTCATTGCAATAATCTATTTATAGTGTCCCGGTGTCTATTCCCAGCCATTTGAAAAGGTCACCAGGTAAAAATTTTCATTAAATTGTGACTGACGCTATAAACAAGCTTCGACTGCAGAGACTCGAAGGGCTGGGCGAGATATGAGTTCTACATCCGGTTTCGGCATTAACCTCATTGCTGCTTGTATTAATTTTTTTTTCAGCCCATAAGCAGGAAAACAGTCATTGAAAATTGAAACTGCATCATTACCATTTGTCATGATTATCCTCAGGACCATCAAGTTTGATAAGAATTGCATAAACACGGTAAGTCAACTCAAAATTTTACGACCAGCCGGTGTTGCTGTATGTTCAAATTCTGTTAGTTGTCGGTCATTTCTAAAACCAGATGTTTACTTTAAGTTTACGTTTCGCTGCTCATCTAAAACAGGACGTCACCATCTCTACCTTTTGAGGACTGGAGTAGCACACTCACATCCAGGACACCGTGTTCGAACGATTCACCAACCCAGGCACAGACTTCGACGACTCCTCGCGTTGCTTTCCCTCAGCGCACGCAGCCGGGTCCCTCCGCAACGCACGATGGCATTTCGAGAGGTGAGTTCTGCAAGAGTCAATAGAGGCGTATTTAAAAGATATCCCTTCCCCGGCTCCAATGCGAAATCCAACTTGAGTCAGATCCGGCAGCTAGTGAGTAAGAGTCAACACCATCCCCAGGTGTGACTTCGGCACTTCACCTCATAAACAACACCTGCACAATCTCAAGCCCTGGTAGGCCTGGGGCATCCACAGGGAAAGGTACGAGCTATTGGCGACCACAGCTGCAGTTCTTACGCGTCCTCTCCCAAGGTGAGAGTTACAACGCCGTCAAAACGGCTGGCGGAAGATCGTTTCTACACGTGACCCGGGGCGTCGTGCGCCCAGCTCGGGCTGGTGCTCTGGCAGCAGATCAGGAAACGCTGCTGACATCGAAGTGACGGAAAGCAGTTCGACGAAGCTGTTGTGTAAATATCGGGCTTTTAATCCACCGCCGCCATCGCTGTCCAAAAACATTTGGGCCTCACGGCTCATAGCTTTAACTGGTCCTGCTAATGAGGGCGGCCCCATGAAGAGCAACATAATTAGACACCAAATCATGGAGATAGAAAAAGGCAAGTTACAATTTTATGTGGATATGACGAGTAGAACTGCTGATGGCCGTCTCCGACATTAAGTGGAGAACTGAACACACCTACGTGTACATTCATTGGACTTTCAATGATGACACATTGTCTTCCTGAGAGCATGAATAAGACTGGCTCACAAGTGATGGCAAAGCAATGGCTTTTAGGACACTTTAATACGTATACACATTATATCGCACTCACGTTTGCTTCACAGACGTCCAATTAAACTTACATGCACAATATACTGATCTATTTGTCAAATCATATGAAAGACTGTGTCTGATAATATTCGATTGATATACTAAACTGGAAATTATATGTTTTTTATGATGACATTTGAAAAGCAAAAACAGAGGAGGCATCAATAAGAGGCGTGGTTTGTTGTGACATATTGTGATCACTTCTGCCGTCTCTGGTCATTTGTCAGGTGCCGAAATGATGCTGGACAATTGAGACGCAACGCATTTTAAGGGGCAGAACTGGACATTTCGCGGCCGGCATGAGGTCAATCAGAACATGAATGAAAAAAACAAAACAATAATTTGGTTAATATTAAACAAGTGTGTTGCTATAATTTAGAAAAAAAGTGTGTTTGTTTTTTTTTTACATTAGGACACACATACATCTGTGACATGGGTCTGTGAACTGAGACGAGTGATGATGCCAGCCAGGTAACCCTCGAAATGTCAACTCACGGCAAAAAAGGAAAATTCGAATGCCGTGTTTTTCAGCAATAGATGGACCGCTAAATATTTGTTTAAAGAAGTCAAAGGTAAAGCGATGTATAAGGATTACAATTTGAATCGTCACTACGTGGCCAAACATGGGAGAAGATACTGAAACTTGCCAATGAAGAGCGCACAAGGTAGTCAGATGCTTTACTCGCTGAACTGCAAAACCAACAAGGATTTTTTTTTGAAGCTTTGCACACCCAGGCATGCAGCTTTAAGGGCAAGTTGCATCATAACCCACAAAATCACCAGAAAAAAAACAGCCATTTTCAGACGGAGGGTTCATAAAGGAGTGTTTGCTGGACTCGGCATCGTCTCTCTCGTCGTACTGTGACCCGGAGGGAAATCTGGAGCTTCACCTGAAGGTGAAGAGCGGGCAACTTTGAATATTTTCCCCTGGCCTTGGATGAGAGCCGCGATGTTCTCGACACAGCCCAGCTACTCATCTTGTTACGTGGGATAACTGCAGACTCTAAAATCACGTTCACGTATGTGAACAGACATTCTCAGTGATGAAGTTCAACAATTCCAGATCCTCTTTCACTGATGACCAGCTCTCAGCTGCCCTTTGAACATCCACTTTAGATATTCAGCCAGATTTGGGTGCACTTGTTCAAGCCCAAGTCCGGCTGGGTTTCTCTCACCGAACAAATAAAAAGAACTGGAAAAAAATCAAAAGCACTTTTTGCTTTTTGTATAAAGTTGATCAATTGCGTATCTTTATCATACTGCAAAGCACCTTTTTAAACCTTCTGAGAACACTGATGTCAAATTTGTTTTTGTTTTTAACTGTTTGATTATTTCTAAAGGAGTATTTTCCTGTGTGATCTACACCACAAAATAAAATGTTTTTATAAACGAACAATACATTTACTCCTTCGGGATCAATTAAGCATCATTCAAATATGCACAGAATATGCTTTTTATTCTGAGAGCCAGTAGCAGCTAATCAAAATATGTAATTTACTGCCTTTTACAATGGGACGTAATTAATATGGAGTCGAATCAAGTAATCAATGGTTCGGCCCTACAACGCCATTCAGGTTCATCATTTGGCCCCTTGTAAAAATCTATTGCCCACCCCTGTTTTAGGGGGACAAACAGAAAGAATTACAAGGACAGAATCACCGAATACATTTCGCGTGTCCGTTTTTTTCCATGCAGTTGTTGGTTTGTCGGTTCCTTGAAGACACCATCCTTTTAATAAGTAACGCATATGATTCTTTTCAGGCGTAGTTATCAAACAGAACGTTGATATCAACCTAATAGCAATGTGTAATGACGTTATTTGTTAGCCTGGTACCTGCTGGGTGCCAGGCGCCGAGAACAAATCCATATCTGTAAATGCAAATAAGTTAATCCAGTGAGAATGAACCCACAGACCTCTCTTCCAGGAGACATTCAGATTTGTCATAGTACAAGTGTTACTAATGATATTAATGATGGCCTACTTTGATGCCTCTTTGATATCTGCACATTTTCCGGATGAGATATGAGTAGGGCCGAGCAGTATATAACCAAAGTCTTGTATCGTGCTGTGTTTCACTTGATTAATTAGGACAGAACATGAGATTAAGGCATTAAGAAATTCATGGAATACATATATCCTCCATGCACATCTGCAGAGAGTGGGAGGTTTAAAAAGCCGCACCTTGTAGCAAAGAAGCTTTGTTCTGTTTGCCAGGAGTTTACATTTTATAACCTGGCTTTGCGAAACGCACATGTACCGACGCCTCTTATTCCTTGGCCATTCAGCACACGCTCACTGATGTTATGTATTTGCTCTCACGCAGGTCAGCAGAGGAACATCAGCTACCGCTCGACAAAAGGGAGGCCGAGCGAGATCGCACGCTGACCAGCTGTGACTCAAGTCTGCAGCAGAAGAAGAGGTAGGAGAAGATGCGCTCGGCACTGGGTCGGATGGATCTCGGTCTGTGGAAGCGGAGCTGGTCGGGTCGAAGGCCCGAACCTCTGAGAGTGAAAAGGCCCTCTCTTTGTTGCTTTTGGTCAAAGTTGTTCGTTAAAGCTTACGGAAGCCAAACATTCGCTTTGCGGTGACATTTTCCGTCCATGGTGAACCCCGCCTTTCGCCCAATTACAGCTAAAATTCGGAGGATTTTTTTTTTTTTCTTTCAAATATTCTTGACCTCATGCAGTAACATTTCGGCATGGTCGCTGTCATTGTGCGTTACATTTTGCCCTGCTCCCTGACGCATCATTTTCCCCGGATGGTCTCGATCATCTGACGACGGTATGGAACTCAGTGTGAGGGCCGAACATTCTTCTTAAACTGTCGCAGTTCTTGCACAAAGTAGCGAGACATTTTAAATCTGTAAATACACATGGGCTTTGGGTTGGGTCTTTTTTTTTTTCAGCATGTGTAGTATATCACCATTTGTGCAGCCGCTCCGGTGAGTACGGCAGAGAAATTGGGCTAAGTAGCCAGAGGGAGTCATTTCAAACCCACACAAGCTGATGTTATCACCGAGCGACAGTGTTTGATATGCATATTTTTTTGTCAGCTTAACTCACACGGGCTATTAAAAGTCTGTATTCTTCGATGTTCACCGCAGGCAATGTCCAAATTCAAGTCATAAATATTTCACATGTTTGGAATAAATCTTGGCTATTCCAGTGGAGTGTTATATCGTGCCATAAAGCTGATAAACTCCCTGCAAGGCCTGAGCCATAAAAATGTCAGTCGCTAAAGTTGTTTGTTCTCCATGTATTTTTGCACCTGTTTGTTCCTCACGTCAGTCACAGAATTAAACAGCCACTTCCTGGTTGCCTATTTTGCATGATCACAACTGCTTTCATGGCGGCGAGGATACGGCATTCATATTACAAAATCCCCCTCTCGTGCACTTTTTTTAAGCGAAAAAATAAAAAATTGAAAATTGACACGCATCCTCTTCGGGGTTCACTCGTATGGTCTAAAAGAGGGGTCGCTTTATCAGACGCGTCCAGGATGTACTCATGATTAATGTGCACATGTTGGAACAAGATAATAAATAATACCGGCACTTTGGGAAATCCTTGTACAATCAGGTCTACGTGGCTTTGTTAATGAACACAGGGCTTACAGCATCTGTGCGCAGAATACCTTGAATTATCACTGTGAGCTCAGAGGATAATAGTGCATGATCCCTTCTGTCAAACTGAAACAACTGATGCCAAATACACACAAAAAAACAACAACAACAACAACAACAACAACAACAACAATAAAAAAAACTATTGCACTCAAAATGTAATATTTCATCAGACCGCTTTGCCACATATTTGTGAAGCTTCTCCCGGGGATAAAACATCTATCAGGAACAGAAGCACATTGGCATACATTCGCTTAGCCACATGTTTAGTGTAACTAATTGGATAACCACATCAAGTAAAGCACGAAATTGGCTTTTTCTTTTTTTTTTCTTTTCTTTTTTTTTTTTTATTCCTCCTGCAGCAGTGGATGCAACCCCTCTCTGCAGGGCGTTGGTGGGGCACAGAGGCGCACACGTTTATGAGTCATACATCCAGTATGCTCTCCCTTCCTACTCACATTATAAACAATCAGACGCCAAAAAAACGTAGCACACCCCCACACCCCCATCCACCCCCACCCGCATCCACCCCCCCCTCTTTTTTTTTTTTCTTCCTCCTCAAACACGTGGAGGAGACGGTTCCTCCTCTCCTCTCTTCGCAGCGCCTCTTCACATTCTTACTTGTGCGCCAAAGCGGCTGCGCGTTTTTTTTTTTACGCGCAACCGTTCGCCACCATGAGGAGGGGAGGGGTGAGGGGGGGTATTAGTATTATCCAGATAATGATTCAGGACGCCAGGTGGCAAATGCCCCAAACTGTGCTCTCTCTCTCTCTCTCTTTCTCTCTCTCTTTTCTCCCTCTCTTTCCACGCACCGCCTTTGCTGCTCTTTAGTGCGTCGTCTCTCCATCACCGCTCCCCTCTGCCTTTTCCTCCGCACGATTTGAACCAATCTCATACTGTATGTCTCTCTCTCGCTCTCTCTCTCACACACACACACACACACACACCACCCATCTCTTCTGTTTCGATGCCGCCTTCTGGTCCACGTCCGCCCGCAACTATGGCAAAGTTAATAACCCGCCGGTTCGCGGGGTGGGCGTGGAGAGGAAAACGTGTATGT
>CAAKHD010006890.1:9034-27092 GCA_901007705.1 Fistularia tabacaria | reverse complement strand
ATTTTTTCCCCTTTAGGTAATCAAAAAAAAATACAAAAAATACAAAAGGAATGTCTACTGCAAACAATACACAAAAAAAGAAAAAAAAAAAAAAAAAAAAAAAAAAGATGCGGTACAAATTGAAATTTGTTTGCTGATCCAAGGAAGCCTTTCAGGTAATGACGATCGGTAATCAAAAAGACGAGGGTCTCCCGGCCGGACCTGGAGGGGGAGACCAAAACGGCGTGGATTGAAATGTTCCAGGTTGATAAACGGTGAAGGCGCTCTGCCTTTGGGTGTTCTTTCTGTCTTCGTCCAGGAGGACACTGGAGGCTGAGTCATCCCTGTCCACATGGTTTCTCCTCCGCTCCCTCCATGATGCAGACGTGACGAAATGGGCACAATGTCCACTGGGGTGCCTCTCTGAGATGGCCGCGGCCACTCTGAGTCACCGGGATTAGATTCAACGAGTCTTTGTGTGGGCCGCTGGCTCTCAGAGAGAGAGAGAGAGAGGTGAGTTCATTGGAGGCAAACTGCACGTTCACTTGAATACTTGAGTTTTGTGGTGAATCATCTTCAGGTGGGAGAGACCCCTCCCCTCACTGGTTACATGAACTGCATCTGGGGGGAAAACAAATAACAGCGGCGTCATGGAAATACTCAGGTGCTGATACATCCTGTCCGGTGTGCCCCTCCTCCGGGTGATGGACACCAGGGCTGGTCTTCATCAGCTGCCCAGAGTCTGATTTGACATCTGAGCCTCGCCTTTCCGGGAGCATTTCACCTTTTCAACGCCACTTGATTCAAAATAACTCGAGTTTACGGATGAAGGAACCAAATAGCAGATGATCCTGATGATTGAATGAATGTGACAAATATCAAACTGAAAAGATCGAAAAACATATTTGAAGCTGCATCGAACAAAATGGGCAATTTATGCTGGTAGAATGATTTTTTGTTAAAGGTGTTGATGCGTGAAAGGTCTGAGACCCGCTGATGTCTGCGATGAATTGAAAAATTGCCGCCCGCTGCTTCTTGACCCTGCTGTCTGGCACCCGCCTGAAACCTCTGAAGATGCACTCATTGACATTTGAATGTCTCGGCAAAATGAAGTCAATTTGAAAAAGAAAATCCATTTTCAGAATCAGTCAATTTCAATTAAACACCGGGTTTCAAACTCTCCACCTACACCAGCCCAACGCATTCAGCATGGAGATGCCAAGTTTCTTACTTGGTTTTATCTTCAGAGAGGTTTCAGAGCAGCTCCTCCTATTCATGTTGCAGTCACAGAGGGATTTGTAAAAACTCTTCTTTGAGTACAAGAAAATAAAACCCTGAATGTTACGGGTCCGCTTGTGCATGTGAGTGTCCCGGTCTACACGCGTGACAATACACAGAATCAGTCGCACTGGGGTGGAGTGAGGTGAACTTTAGGTCACGAAAACGAAAAAAAAAACAACAACAATTTCACTGCAAACTGCATTTGCTCGATCATCAAGCATGCAGCTCGTCAGCGGCCGAAGGATCCCGAGTTTCAAGCAGGTTCACACAGATGACGGCCGCTACATACAGACAATCTATAAGAAATTCTGCAGGAGGAGCTGCGCAAAGGGGTCCTCCACTAGAGCTTTGAGGGGAAGCAGACTGGACGGACTAGAGGTGGTGGGTGACTGAGTCACAGAGGAGAGCAGACAACAAGGAGAGGAGAAGGTCCTGTGAAGAACAACCGTTTTAGAATTGTCGCGGCGGAGCCGTCGGCGCTATCAGCCAGTGACAATCGGGGTTGAGATGATTACAAATTGTGCAGAGGAAGGCAGCTGGATTTTGGGGGTCGGATTTGCTTAAATAAAAGCGAAAAAGAATCAGAAATTTACCGATCAAAAGTTGAATCTAACTTGAAAGTATTTTTGTAGAATTTAGTAGATGTGCTGATCCTGTTGGATGATCCAAATGTCATTTTTCATCAACTATCACAGCTTAATTTGGTTTTAATGGTAGAGGATTATGAAATGTATTGTGTTCATGGGTCAAAAAGTCCCCAATGCAGTGAGTTTGTTTTCACAAAAATACAGTCATCTACTTCCTTGGATGATAAGACACTGCAAAAAAAGTTATCGTGAAATTCCATGGGAAACTTTTGAGCAGTAAACACAGTAGGAAGACAAGCTTATGGATTTGATTTGGAGAAAAACAAAAGCCTAGCGTTCTTGTGAAACACGCTTTGGTACCGGGGGCTACATGGGTAAACGCTGTAATGCTGACAGCTTCTATTTCAACACCAAAGTTGGTATTTGTAAAACAGGAACTTAAATAGGAAGCAAACAAAGGTCTGCTCCTCCCAGTTTCTATGACCTTTGTTTTGCTTTCTCATAGCCCATTCCCTCTGCTTCCTCTCCGTGAATAGCCAGCAACAACCACTTATATGGAAATAAACATAGCAAGATTCTATCAATCTCCCTGTAACGTTGTTTGTGGGAGTGGATGTTTCAAGTCTGAGGTGATTCAGATTCTCAAGAAAAAAAAAAAAAAATGTCTACACGAATGGATTTTTGAGTGAGAAAAATGCATGAATGCATATGTATACACGCACACGCACACACACGCACGCACACACACACACGCACGCACGCACGCACGCACGCACACACACACACACACACACACACACACACACACACACACACACACACACACACACACACACACACACACCTTCAAGAGCGCAATTGTTTAATCATAAATCCAGACAACTGTTATATATCTGGAACATCTGGACACAGAGGTGGAAGCGGGGCTGTCTATTACCTGAGCACCTGGATTGGATCCAAAGGGGTTGGCTGGCCTCATCACTGGCTGGGTGTACATCATCGTGGGCTGCGTCATCATCACAGAGCCCATGTTGGGGGGCTGAAGGAGGAGAGCAGGAAACACCGCGCAAATTAATATTTTGCCAGACATAGAATAATATTTAGCCCTTTTCTTCTCTAAAATGGACAAGCAAGAACGATGATGGATTTACAAATACAATTGAAAATATAGATCAAACTTTTTATATTTTGGCTGGAAATCTAAAATTCACGGATGTCCTGTCAACAGAACAAATATCCAAAGCAGAAGTAGTCTAGGAAGATATCCAAATCTATTATTGCATGTACCGACACTAACAGTTAACCTTCTGCATATTTGTCTTTGGGAGGTTCCTTCCAGTATCCCATGGACAGTATTTAAAGATCTAAAGTGAGTTGTGTAGGCCAAAATTCAGACAAAACATCACACCCTAAAACACAATAATCTCGAGACAGAGGCAAAATCACATGGTTATGGTTAAGGTAAGGCCTTACCAATTAAATGCATGTTGCTTTGGCAGAATTGATAGTGTTAAGTTTGACATTATCAACTTCGACAACTCAAAAGGAGGATCTGGGTTTTTATTGGGGATCCAGGATATCCAGGAAAAAAAATAAAGAAACGGCTGTCTGAATTTAATTGCAAATCTATGTTGCTCAAGTTGTAAGACAGTACATCCTAGTTTTCTTAGGGAACTACAGCTTTTATTTCTATGCCACAAAAAAAGATCTACTGCACACTAAATCCAAGAATCGGCTTTTACTGCATGTTTAGTGCTGCAAAGGCCGTCCCAGCTGGCTTACCATTGCATATGCCATCATGCCCGTGGGTGTGGTTGTGGGGAAGGCCATGACAGATGGTGCCTGAAGTAAAACACGGACAAGATGATGAGTTTGAGGGAAACAGGATGTGGCGTAAGTGACTCAAGTGCACTTCATTCATTAAAACTGCTGTTAAGAGGTAAATGTAGCAAAGAGTGCTCCGGTGCAATCCCCTCTCCGCCTCCGCCGTGACTTAGAAGCCGTATATTCTCATAAAATGACATATCACATGAGTGAGCTGACCTCGCTCTGACTTAGCGCTAAGCTTGCGTGGGCTACGGCCAGAGTTTTTCAGAGCAAATTTAGGATGAGACTTAAGTGGAAGAGTTATTGAAGATGGCAAGACAAGGCAGTCTGTGAGAAAATCACTGCAGGATTCAGACCATGTGAGGATCTTTTTTTAGGACAGATGCTCAGGGCAAAATAGAAAAGGTGATCAAGTCCTAGAAAACTGCGCAGACTTCCCGTAAAATGAAGATGACTAAAGGGCTTCGGTTGCCCCCCCCCCTTCCATCCGGCATTTCCAATAAACGACTGAATCAATCGCTTAAAAGAGAGAGAGGGCCTCTCAAACTGAGAGGAGGGAGTCCTGGAGGTACAAGTTGGTCAGTGGCAGGTGCAGAGCTCCGGCCTGTTTCTCTGAGCGCTTCTTGCTTCTCCAACAGCCCCCGCAGTGATAACAAACCCAGATTTGTTCCGTGCCCTGCCCGCTCGGGAAGGATGCGTTTCATTAACTATTCAGTTGTTGGCGAGGGAGGCGCAAGTGAGTCAGATGGGACGTCGGTGCCAACACTGACGCTTTCATCGCAGACTGTGCTCGTTTCTCCTCAAACTCCTCCTCGGTGACAATGTTTGGGCTGTTTCAGGGAGCCTTTAGAACGGCTGACATGATGAGACTGGCATTCTTCATTATCGTACTCAGGAATATCCATTCAACAGGAACTGAGTGGGTCGCATCTCCTTCTTCCTGGTTTCAGAGAAGATTCATCAGCTTTTGATCATCGTCTGACATCACCGAGGAGGTAGTGGGTCAGACAATCCCACAGACTCGTAGCACAAAATGAACAAGCTATCGGTCAGCTCTCAGTCCATATGTCAGCTCTCAGTCCGGTGTCCCAGCAGGTTGGCAGCTCTCGTTACAGGATTTTCTATCCAATTGAGCAAGCTGAATTGTTGGATGAGGCCTTTTGCTGAGCGGAATCACTTTAATAGGACGGCCGGCTTCGGTGAATTATTACACGATGAAAGAAACGGAAGAGAACAATTCAGTAAATGAGTGACTGGGAGGGCCGGCGCAAAACCGGATCGTCATTTCAAAACTTAAATTCGTCTTCTCATTACAGACTCAAAGGGCACCCAGGGAAATATTCCTCACTGGAAGAGGCTTTATGATGAAACCCAGTGAAAAGCGTGTCAAAACTATCAGGCACCGCCTCATTTCTTGTCAAGTTTAACATTATTTGGTTTTCCTTTTTGAAAGTTGCGAATAGGGAACTGCAGGTGCGGACGGTGCAGGGTAACTGACTGTCGGCTGAGGGTCGTATGTTGTGTTCAAGGGAAACGAAGGCTACGTGGAGCCAATGAACGATCTTTTTCCATTGGTTCTAGCCTTTTAACTGGGTCTTTGCTCTAATAACTGTCATTACAAGAGGAAAACCAAACAATCATAATGGCTTTATTGAATCACTTCTGTCCAACATGATGTGTCTAAGAGAAATTTAGTACAAAAAAAATTCCCAATTAATTAACTCTTCGTGGAGCAGTTCAACAGGACGTCATTGGCAGGCATTGTGACTGTTGGGACGCCTGATAAACCTGGAAATGTATACACTTCAGGAAAAAACAGAGGTCACCTGCTCTGACAATCACTCAAAACCCTGTCAACTGAGTCAAGGGAAAGACTGAATTAACGGAAATGAGATCTTATTATGAAGCTGTGGTTGAAAGCAAGCCCGTGACGCGGCTGTGTGCGTGTTTAGGGCCCAGGCTGCTGCAGCTGCGGTGTTAAAGCAATCCTGACCGTGACTAGTGGTGGCATGACCTCTGTACAGGGTGCAGCAGCTCATTTTGAAGAGACAACAAGTGCGTGGCAGCAGTGGGCACAGAGCAGAGAAAACAATATGTACAATAGGGATGAACTTACGTATTGCAGAAAATGCACACAGTTCTGTTTGTTTGGTCGGACCGAGGAACAAGTGCAATGAACACACGTTATAAATACAATTTGGAGCAGAAAAACACGGGTACGCAGACATAAAACTGGCTAAAGGATGCTGATTAGTTCAAAATGCCACAGTGCAAATAGACATACATTTTAATTGCATTAAATATGAAGTCAGGGGAATTACAGAACAATCAAATACTTGGTTGTTCTCACATCCAGTGCCTCAAGATGGTTGTTATCGCGCTTTGGAATACGGGTGTTTAAAATCAGAATTTGCAGCTCTTTCGTTATAGTTTTCTAAAATTTTGCCACCAATAGAACAAACTCCTTGCTAAAAATCAAATAGGAACAGGTTAAGTCGAGTATATATTCTTGACAATAAATTGACACAAGTTAAAGCTCTGCGTCATGGTGTCTATATGCATCTCAGCAGGAAACGGAGTGTTCTTGAGCTGTCCTGGCAGGACGCTTGGGTGAACTCCTGTCCTTTTGAGCTGGAAAAGACGCTGGATGGACACAGATCTCTGACTGAGCAGATTCTCTGGAAAACTACGGTCTATATGAAGCCGAAGCATTCTTCCATTCAACCTTCTTTCACTATTTTTTTTTTTTTTTTTTGCTTGTTGAAGGATAAATACAGACAGGTGGGGGTTTTACCATGGTTGCGGGGTTCCAGGTGGTGGAAGGAGCCGTCTTTGGTTGCCAGTTGGTTCCACCTGTCAGCTTCTTCTCACCTGGCTGAGTCCAATGAAGATCACTGTAGCAATTGAAGTGAGATGATGTAATGAGTATGCCTTGGCAAGGGCCAACAAGTTAAATATTACCTGTGTGTGCACTTACTTCTTTGCGGTGCCGTTGCCTATTCCCAGATCTAGGAGATACAGGTGGTTAGTAAAGAATTTACAGCAATGAAAATACTAAAAGATATTACATTGTTACATTTTGTCTTAATTGCTCTCTCTGTTTTAGTATTAAATGTAAACCTTTAAGTAAAACAATTGGCAACTCCATCATTACAGCTTATAACAAGTGATTATTCTCATGATGAAACCCGAAATACCTTGATTGTTGATTTTTTCTATTCCACTCTAAATCAAATCTGTATGTTGTATGGATGTGACTGCATAACTGATCATTTCAGTCTGTATTTGCCCTGTAAACTGCATGAGACTCGTGCTTAAATTGCTAACAGGGATTATGGGAGCATTCCATTCTGTCGTCCGGAGCATTTAAATGAATACCAAGGGGTTCTGCCATTGAAAAACAACAAAGACCTGGGATTTTGGAGCAGGCGTAACACAATCTCTGAGTTAAGCTCACATTTTCCGGTCACTACAAAGATCTGTCAACTGTCAGTGCTTGAAACACGAAACATTACTAGAATTATTTTCAGGTGCTTATCTGTCTATTTATTGCTTTGTGAGATATTGGGTTTCTTGAAAAGACAGTATTTATTTGGTCAAAACAGTTAAGGGCACTTACTGCCAACCAGGTTGGCCAGTGAGGAGTCTAAGTCGTTGGACACCAGTTTGTGGGACTGCTGTCCGTTGGGTGTCATGCTCTGATTGGGAGAAGACGCCACTGTAGGTTTCAGGATGCCACCTAAAGCATCTTAATGAAAGGGGGTCGGAACAAAGGGTAAAGGAAAGCAGAGGAGGAAGGGGAGAAGGATTCGGGTCCAAGAACATTTAAGACATTGTACAACACAAAAGAAACAACAAAGCAACACATGTAGACAAACACAAAAAAAGAAAATAAATGTACAAACACACGGACAGACAGACAGAGAGAGAGGGAGAGAGGGTGCGGATGTTGAGTGGGAATGAAGCAGGAAGCAGCCATTACAGTAAACTTATCACGCCAAGACTGTGTGAGAGGAGTATGCGTCCAGTCAACTCACCCAGTCATGCATATGCCATGCAAAAAGCCAAGCCCACAGGAAGTGTGTTTCATCCCAGGACAAGGGAAGAGAGAGAAAATGAATAAATAAATGAATAAATAAATAAATAAATAAATAAATAAAAACATGTGAGATTGTGAACAGCAAAGAACCTGGTGAAGTTCTGCCAACAAGTGAGTATGTTAATTTTCACTGAAATTCATCAATTTATTCTTAGCAAAATAATGATGTTGTGGTATTATTACCACTGATGCGAACAGTAAAACTGTTGACATCACACCTCAGTCACACTCTTGTAGCGCTGTTAGTGACAGTTTGTCAAAAAAAAGTCAAAATGTAATCATCATGAATGCATTCATCTTATCGCTTTTTCCTTCGAAAATGGCACATATGCTGAGGTGTCCACAAATTTAAACTACTTAATACATCTAAGCAATTTCTACATGAATAGGAAAGAAGGGAAATATCAAGTAAAGTAAAAAATGAGGGCTGAATTCAATGTAGACAAACGAGTCAATCTCAGATTGAGATGGCTTCAACATACAAATGCAACACGCAATGTCATCTTTTGCACCTGTTCATGCTAAATATAAAGCCTGTAATGAGATGGCAGAGGCACACGACACACAAGTGAGTCAGATGACAGCTTTTTATGATATGCTTGTAAAGACATGGTCACAGTTGTCTTATTATGCCTTGAGTAAATCAATGTCTTGTTCCAGGAAAGGTCTTCCTTTTTGCTCTTGACAGAACACGAGAGTGGTCTCTGTCTTCCATCACAATGACACACTGAGTGCAAAAGAGTTCCGGCCCACTTTTTTGGTGTAGACCATATGGAAAGTAGTTTGCAGGGGTTACTTGGAAAACCGGGGTTTTCAGTCTGCTTAATGCAGTTGTTGTCTGAATACATTTTGTAAAGACAACATGAGAATAGTGACAATTAGCCTGCTCCTGCAAAGATTGCAGAGCTTTGTTGAATTTGCACGGATTATTACAATCGCAAAATCTCAACTCCCTGGAGGGACAGAATCAAATGGAATTGATATTATTTGAAATGTCAGCTTCAGGAGAGAAATGTAAATGTAACATCAGCAATCAGAGTTTCAGAAGCGGCGTTGCAATAGCAATTAAGAATATTTTCTTTGAGTTTGCCGACAGTCCTCAAAGAGTAGCTCGCCCCAATGAGCCCGTGGCATCCAAATGTGAAAGATTTCCCATCCGTCACATTTCAAAGACTGACTTTCATAATCTGCCCAGGCATTCTATTCAGTCCGCATTATCCTCACATGCTGGATAAACAAGTCAAAGTCCGCCACTGATTTTTCTCAGCCTGAACATGAACACGCAAATTTGTCTGCCAAGCCTTCGAGGAGCAGCAGTGTAAAACGAGACTTCCAAAGAGCAGCAAGGTATAGAAAAAGGCCCCTTACCTGTGGAATCCAAGTTGTTGGCATTTGTGTTGTTCCCAAATACCGAGTCAAAGTCAACGTTAAGGTCTTGAGAGTTCTGCGGCTGTTGGGGCGTTGGCGAGGCAGTGAACCCTGCTGAGGCAAAAACACGATAGTCAGATGATAATCAACCCTCAATAAATCATCAGCAGCTTTTAAGTCTCAGAAACAATCTTATCAATGAGTACAAATGGATATACTTCTCTAATGCCCTTTATGCCACGAGTAAAAGTCAAATAACCAGGGAAACCACTGGGCAGCTCTGAACTGGGGCTTGACGTTACGTATATAATATTCCATATAATCGGCAGCAGCTGGCCTATAAAACAATCCCCTTTGTATGAGAAATACATTCTGGAGTAATTCTAATGTTGTTTATTTTTCTTACTCTGTTTTTACATCGGAAGTTTATGAAAAAAAAATAGCCATCTACATACACCAGTTTTAACAATTATACATTTGTTACCAGACAAAAGAGGAAAAAGAGCGCACATTAAAGAACCGCATCTGCTTTGAGACGGGGCGCCAAGATTAAGCTCGTGGTACCTACCTCTGAATAGACCAGCTACAGCAGTGGTTTCAGAGTGAAAGAGAGGAGTGGTGGTGTAAGGGCTTGGCCCACAGTAGGTGTCTAACACACAGCAAGGATAGCAGTCGGGCAATGATGAAAAGAGAGGAGGGAGGAAGAGGATTATGAAGACATGAGGCCAGAGAAAAAAAAAAGTAATTGCAGCATTGAAAGCACATTAGGGGAAGCCAAGTGATTGCGGGCAGGTCTTTTTAAAGCAGCATTATGCAGTGGCGGTGTTGTTGAGTAAAAATCATGACATGATTTTCAGAGTATAATGAATTGTGAATAAGTGAAAGCTTTGCTTGTTCATCTGAGCCGCACTCATGTCCTCTGGCAATAAGAGGCTATTGTTGCGATCAGTTTCCTAAATTATTCTCATCAACATATAGTGCTTGTGAGGAGGAAACCTAGAAAAATAGCTTCCTCCTGCTTTCCAAATCACCCAGTAATAATTTTGGTATTAACAGCAACTTATCAAATATCCATGACTACCGTGGGTCCAGATTGTCCAAGTAAAGAAATGAATTGCTAGCAGAGGCACGTGAAGGCTAAACCGAGTCTTTAGACTTTATATTCAAACATGCTCCAATCAATGCCCAGATTACAATGGTGTTAAAAGGGATTTCCTGATAACTGGCAAAGTGATTGATCAGACTGCACTGGTATGTTGAATCTTATCACAGCAAAAGGAAGTGCAGACCCGCAAGGCTGAAAAATGCTGCTTTAGCAGAGGGGAACAAAGGTCAGGATTTTCAGGTGAGGAGCAGAGGAAGCAGCACTTATCATATGACTATGTGCAACTGGTGGCTAAAAACAGGACAAGGAAGACTCACGCCCAAAAGCGGGGAGGACTAAGAACCACACCATGTCAGACAAATTCTACTCATGACAGATCACAACTACTACACTGCTGTTCACATATCACAAATCCGTTAGCCAGCTGGTACCTGTGACCAATGTATCTATCTGAGTAGAAGCATCAAGATCAGATGCCAGGGAAGAACTTGAATCAAAAAAGGGATTGTAATGATCTGCAGAAAAAGAGAAACATTAAAAAAACATGCAAATGGAGAAAGATGGACAATCAACATGTAAGTAAAAAAAAAAAAGGCTTGGAAACACAAACAGAAAGACAAGCAAAAGAAGGTTTGTGCCAGATTTAACAATCAAAGAATGTAGAGGGCTGAGAAAATAAACATAGTGAAACATAGGCTCATGAGGGCAGGGGGAAGTTAATATCTGGTAGCATGTCAGATGTTTCAAAAAAAAAAAGAGGCCAGAAACAGTATGTTCTGACCAGTGACCCTAAATCACTTCAGGCATTTCCTGCATTTCTTTCCCTACTTCACTTGCCAAACTCATTCAGTGAAAAAACTTCAGCCCTGCAAAGAAAAGTTTCCTGCACATGAATCATAATTTGCTGACAAATTAACGGTTTCACAGATGTAAATTAACCCTCTATTTCAGACATTTGTGGAGTTGGGGTATTCTGGGTATTACACAGGGGACCTCTTTTGTTGCTTAGCCTAATTCAAGTAGCTGCTTTGACCAAAATACTACAAAACAACTGACCTCAGCGCTAGTGGGGACACTAAAGCATCACATAATGGCCTCCAGATGGGCCATCAAAATACTGAATTATTGACACCTGTCAAACGGGTTAAGTAAAATGGTCATCCTCATGAGGGGGGGAAATTGGTACGATCAATAACATTTTAAAACTACATCGAGAATCACACTGACACGTCTGAGACAACAGCAGAGAAAATCAGCTTTTAAAAGGTGTAAAATGAAAGAAGATGCTGCAAAACAATCCCACCGAACACTTCATGGCTGGGAGTCCGAGAAGACAGACTGCCAGCGTCTGAGGACGCGGCAGCCGGGTGGACAGCATCCAAGACAGGTAGTGTTAGGAAAGGGTTTGAGATTGGAATGGATTCCTCCACAGCTTCTGCCACACAGGGAAAAGGTTCTGGATGAACAGATGGGGAAGGTGGGATGGTCAAAGAAAAGGAGGAACAGAATCATGGGAGACGAGGGTGAGAGAAATTAGGATTTCAAAAGTACATGTAAAACGACGTGCAGGAAGGAAATCTGTTAGTGATCCAGGTGATGAAAATCTTCACACAGATGAAGAACGAATGATAGGTTGCTACACTTCACATTTGAAGCAATATTTCTTCCTGACTCAAATTACAGGCGAGAAATGCAATTGCATCAACAAGGTCAGAAGAGGTCAGAGTCCAGATCAGGAGTCGTTAGTAGACAACCATTGTGATATCAACAAAACATTTTGAGATTTTGTTAACAATGGGTATCTATCTGGGTAATCCGAGTGTGACCAGAGTACAGACACTGTAATCCTATAAATCACTTTGAACTCTCGTCTGTACACGAATGCCTGGATTAGATGCGTAGCTGACATAATTCGAAGGGGAAACTCTCAACAATAAAAAACACTAACAACCCAGGACAAATCTAGACTTCCTCTTTCATATATCTTGGGCAAACACTTATGATATCTGGATCAACCACACTATTTGGAGAAACTATATTATGAAACTGAAGTGGAAAAGCAAACAATATGAAAGAGATATGAGATAAGACTTCAAATGCAACAATTCCAAATTATACTCCTATGTCAATAGTAAGTTTCTTTTGCAAATTCTGCCAAATAGGTAATATCTTTTAGCCAAAAACATTTCAGAAAGTAAGACGTGAGCATCATTATAGTTCAACGATCAGATGATTTGCCCAATGACTGATTCATTTAGATATGTATCGTTAGTTGGGTTATCTTGGAAGTAATGTACACCTTGATCAGATTTGCAGAAAAATAAATAAATAAAATAAAATCCAAAATAAAACTGGGGTTGATATTTTGATTCATTTCAGTTCACTGGATTTGTTTCTTTAAACTAAGCAGTAGGTGCCACTAATTCAAGATTGTTGGCATCATTACCTCTGCATTGTAAGAAGGCACAAGTAGAAATGATACCATACGTATCAGCAAAAGAAGCAGCTGACTTGTATGGGTTTCATGAACAAAATTTTGTTCCTTGGACTAGCTCTTTTTCACCATATCACTTTGGTTAGTAATGTGTAAATTGTATTACACGTAAACACATATAGGGGAATGAAACACACTTTTGTTAGAAGAGTTAAACATAATGTTCCATGATAAGAATATGCTTACTCTCACTATAACGCAAAACTTCATGCATGCTTGGAGACAAACTGCAGCCTTTTTCTATCTTCAACTGACTTGCTGGAATTCATTCATGAAATAGAGACCATGTGTTTGAGTATGTCCTAAATCCATGAAATAAACATTCTGTAGAAGCCTACTGAAAATTCCTCCTCACACACAAAGTGAACATTCAAATAAATAATTCGCATGTATCTTATATATCAAATTACAACACAGAAGAGTGGGAACATAAAAGGACGTTGCGGTTTATTACCCATTACATGATGTAGTCCGATATACCCCTGGAAAAAAGGTTTGACAGTGTGTGCATGTGGCATTTTCTTTTGAGCATTATTGTCTTCATTGAATGTTCCTAATCGAGAGCAACTGACTGCAGCTGCATGCAGAGTGCCAGAGAATGGGTTTTGAACAGCTGCTATGAGTCCTTCCTGTTAAAGACCTATTCCTCTTCTTCACACAACTGAATATAGCTATCGTATCGATCTGCGGTGATAGGAACATAAAAGCCTATTTGTGCTCGCACTTTGGACAGACAGTATCCTGCACCTGCATCCGTCTTGCTTGAAGGCTGTCAGACGGAGCAGTGATAGCAGGGGTGTCACCATTATTTAGCTCATCCACAAAAAGTATGTGGGCAAACATCCTCCATCTGGTGAGTCAACGTGTCAAAGCAAATTGAAAACATAAATTGAAGATCATTGGAAACAAATGAGTGATACTGGTCTGTCATATAGCTGTGTATGCGGTGCCAGACAAAATAAAAACTACTCAAACAGAGGCCTTGTCACAAATTGAAAAGATGTTTCCAAGATCTTAGGTCAAAACACTGGAAGCTGTAATCCCTCTGGGGGAGGTATTATTATAATTTTATTCTGCTGTTGTATGTGCATATATGTATTGGACTGGAGAATTGTAATGCTTGAACTTGACGCATTTCAAAAGATGCATACTGCTGAATGTGTGTGCTGAGAAAGTTCAAGAGATGTGTTTGCTAATATGTAGTGTGTGTGGGTGTGTGTGTGTGTATGTGTACAAAAACAGCAGTGTGCACTGAAGCGCTGCCAGGAGAAGCTCTCACCTCCCCATGTGTTGGTGGTGGAGAGGGGCAAAGGCTGCTGGAAAGCTGGCTGCAGGTCCAGCAGGTCGTTGGCTGCCTTCGAGGTGCTGAGGGGAAAATGTCGCAAACCGAGGGCACAGACAAATCGGTCACTCATTAATAATAAATAAGTGCCAAAAGAACTAAAAAGAATGAGGTTTGATGTTGATTCCAAAATACCGATACACCGGCTCTCAGAACTACAGTACACAGATTAGTTGTTATTAAACAAAGAACTACATCCTAAACTTCACAATGCTTTGTAAACGATTATTTCTCAAAAATTCTCCATCAATATTTGAAGAGCAATTAATATCAACTCTTGAAATGTGGACAGCTCATGTTGAGGTGGCATGCTGACAAAACCAATTTAGTTTTGGGGTTTGATTTCCAAATGATGCGGTTTCTCAAACGAAATGATGTTTATTCACAGATGAATTCTTATTTTAACGACACTGACTTTCAAAAAACATTTCTTAAATAGGTTATCAAATCGACCATAGTGTTTTTTAAAAATGACTTGCAGGATGAGGGCTGTGTTGCCTCACCCGTTATTAGAGCTGGAGGTAGAGAAGAGGTCAATGGCAGGGTTTGAATTAATGGTCCCGCCCACCCCAGAGACCGGGGAGGAATCTGTGGTCGCTGTGGAGGGATTCTTCTGGAGTTCTTTCAGACGCTGCTCCTACACAATGAGGACACCATTAATGTTGGGGCAACGCTAATGCTACCACAAGGTCAACAGTGTTCTGTTTCCACAAAAACATAAATAATGAAGCCCAACATTAGGCACTGATCAATCACTGGGTTTTGCTGGGCGTTTGAGTCTTTTCAATATCTTGTACGTGTCAGCCCTCGCCAGCATTGGCTAACAGCTTATCGATGCAACTGGATTCCAACCACAAAAATAACTGATTGATCCGTTTGCTTCAGTGGATTGGTGCAAGATAAGATTACCAGGAGCCAGCAAATCGGTAAACAGAATTTGTCAACAGGACAACCATATCTCATTTTCTCTTTTTTCTTATTTTTTCCAACAACTGATCATTCCTGCTGACAGCAGTTACGTGTTTTTATAAAGAGGTTTTTGCATTGGAAGCATCTCTATTAGCAAATGAGGTGAGGGTGGTTTTAAAAATGCTGCTTTGCGAGGAGAAACAGAATGGTGCGCAAGCAATGGACATACAATCATCAGACAAATTGAACTGAATCTCAACGAGGGAAAAAAATAAAATGAATATAAAAATAAATAAAAACATTGAATAGCTGTACAGTACAAGTAATTGGACATTGCTGCTCAGATCTAAAGTGTTACTACGCTGAACGGACTGTAGGCAAGTGACAAATGTACCTTAAGTGCTTTTAGGCGAGCCTGCTCTTCTTCCAGAGCAGCCTGTTTTTCCCTCTCATCCACTTTGGTGAAAGATATGCCTGTGTTGGCCAGTGAGGAAACCGCATTGGAGAGAGTGCTCGCCCTGATTTAAGTGACAAACACAGAAAACCGTTGGGAAAAGAGAGGCTGAAACTTGCTCAAAAACAGCAGCAACACAAGGTTAACAATGAACAAGAGGGAAATTAGAAAGATTGAACATTATAAAAAAAGATCAGACAAAAACAACAAACACACAGACATGCTGGACTCATTGGTTTGCATTATTGCTTTGAAATCACTGAGTGATAAGATGCGTTTGAATCAGCAGATCAGTCTGTCGATTATACCATGGAGGAGCAGCTACCACTAAAAACGTCCTCTCTCAATTCTACTCAGTGTCTGAGTAGAATTGAGAGAGGAAGAAAAAACAAGAAAGAAAAACGTGACATAATTGGTGAAAATCTCCTGTAAAAAAAAAAAAAAAGGAAAAAGGGCAACATAAGTGGTAAGTAAGTGAATAAAGCTAAGGGTGGGGGTCACAAAAACCACGGTACGAATTATTGCTAAATATTATTTGACAAAATCAGAGTTCTCATGAATATCTGAGTTTGGAGCAGAAACATCAAACCTTTTTTAAAGTCGACATTTGGAGACATTCTGAACATTTAATAAAATCAGTGTTTGTCTCTAGGGTTCTATTGTAACAATGTTTGTACTTTATGCATTTCGATGTTTCTCAAGTGACGAAACCCTTTTAAATGAGTCCAATGGTAGCAACCAGAACAAGAGGCCAAGTGAACTGATGAAGCTGTCCTACCTGCTGGCTGCGGTTGAGTCTTTAACTTTCTTCCCCTCTAAAGAGGCCAAGTGCTGCTCCAGGGCATCCAGCAGGCTGCTTGGGGCCTAAAATGTCAGACACATATTATGTTTTAAAGGCAAAGAAGAGCAGCAAAGCTCTGAAAAACAACAATTACAATCATAATTAAAACAAAAACAAACAAACAAAAAAAACATTTATTCATGCTAACTTGCATCACATACAGACTCAAGAAGAGAAAAGCACATGGAAAGAGAGAAAAAGTTCAGATACTTACACACACTGTAAACTGAAAAAAAAGAGAGATTGAGGAAAGAAAGAAATACAGAAAATAAAGGTGGCAACGGTCAAGCCTTCATTTAAACAACTATAGGGTGAAAGCCAACATCTTGTGTTGTAGAAATCGCATTGTGACAAGTATACTCTGGAATAAAGTCCCGTCGTATCCCAACAAAATACCTGGATCAACACCTTTATTTCATGTATGACGTGCATGTTCAGGAGTGAGTCAGTTGGAAGGTCGGACCAACTGTGAGCACATGCATTTCCTGTTTGCCGTGCACACTACTTGGTGCTGAGCTGTTTCAAGCCTGAAGTTACAGGGGGGTTAGCAGCCTGTGAAAGGGCAATGGCAGCCAAATTTTGGAAGGTCAAATTATGGGGGTTAACAGCGACTGTTAATGTACAAATAATAGAGTGCCAATAGGATAGTAAATATGCTCAATCGAATGCTATTCATCCTTTTGTTGAAAAATGAGTTCTACCTTACACAACAACATTACGCAGTTAATCCTAAGGTAACCAGTTCTATGACAGGGACAGAAGCTAAACTTATCAGACATGTAAACCACAGACACGCAAAGAAAAGTGGACACATACAATTTGAGGCAGGGGCTCCTTAATCTTTTTCAGTTTAGGTAGTTCTACTCTTCCAAATGCCATGACCATGACCATGACAGCTACACACTGAAAATGTCTGACAGCTAAACCAGTAAAATTACCGATAAGGGCTTTACTAATTTGAATGAGAATAACGTTTGATTCTTTGGCTGTCTTAAACACTAATCTGGAAATATAAACCAGAATATGTATACATTAAACAAATGAAGCAAGGATTTACTGGCTAATAGTGGTACAGGATGCTATCTGCTGACCGTCACTGATGATGATGGCCGATGTTTATTCATTCGTAGTTAGTGTAGAAGTATGTTTTATTTAACTGTTTGACTGTGACATTATAATTACCAGTGCAAATTGGAATATATAAAGAGAGTCTTTGGTGTTTCTAATTGAATATATTCACCAGCTGATTTCATAATCTGTGCATTTCTAGACCAATAGATTATAAAATCTTCAAAATTTGGCTATTCGCCACATTTTAGCGGAAGAAAGCTAGCAAGAAGATGAATGTTGTAAATATCGAGCAAGTCATTCAGGAAAAAAACCTAATGTTCAAACAAGATAGGAAATGCTCGCTTACCTGAGACAGATCTGGGATATCCCCTCGATCAATTCCCACTTGCTATCGACAGAGAGATCGATATTCAGATTAAATGATGGTCATTTCAACAAGGCTGGTTATTGATGGCCGATTTGCTGATCTGGAACACAGACGTACCTCTGCCACTTTCAAGAACTCTGAGATTCTAGTCATGCGTGTAAGGAACTTCTTGTAGATGTCAAGACCCTCTTTGCACTGGACTTTCTTCATGTCAAAGTATTTCTCTGTGGACGTTAGAAAAAAAAAAAAAAAAAAAAAAAAAAAAAAAATTAACTCAAAAAACAACCTGGGGGTGAAAAACCCGTACCAGTCTTCCTTGGTTGCGGGTGAAGTG
>CAAKHD010006889.1:117790-157672 GCA_901007705.1 Fistularia tabacaria | reverse complement strand
ACCTGTCTCCCTGATCACATTAGCTGTAATTGTCCAGTCATCTGGAAGCTCTCCCTGACCATCAAGAGCCTTTCTCATCTCCTCCCTGAAAAACATACAACACTCCTCACCTTTCAGCTTCCACCACTTTGTCCTCTGCTCTGCCTTTGTCCTCTTGATCTTCCTTGTCACCAGAGTCATCCTACAAACCACCATCCTATGCTGTCTGGCTACACTCTCACCTACCACTACTTCGCAATCACTGATCTCTTTCAGATTACCTCATCTATACAATATGTAGTCTACCTGCGTGCTCCTACCTCCGCTCTTATAAGTTACCCTATGTTCCTGTTTTTTCTGGAAAAAAGTATTTACTACAGCCATTTCCATCCTTTTTGCAAAGTCTACCACCGTTTGTCCTTCTACATTCCTATCCTGGATACCAAACCTGCCCATCACTTCTTCATCACCTCTATTGCCTGCACCAACATGTCCATTGAAGTCTGCCCCAATGACAACTCTCTCATTTCTGGGGATATTCTGCATCAATTCATCTAACTCATTCCAGAATTTCTCCTTCTGCTGTAACTCACATCCTACCTGTGGAGCATAGCCACTAACAACATTGAGCATAACGCCTTCAATTTCTAGTTTCAGGCTTATAAATCTATCTGACATTCTTTTCACCTCCAGAACATTCCTAACAAACTCCTCTTTCAAGATAACTCCTACTCCATTTCTCTTCCTGTCAGTACCATGATAGTACAACTTAAAACCTGCTCCCAGTCTTCTAGCCTTACTCCCTTTCCATCTGGTCTCCTGGACACACAGTAAATCCACCTTCCTTCTCTGCATCATGTCAACCAACTCTCTACCTTTTCCTGTCATGTTCCCAACATTCAAAGTCCCTACTCTCACTTCCAGACTCTTGCCTTTCCTCTTCTCTCTCTGCTTCCGAACACTCCTTCCTCCTCTCCTTCTTCGACCCACAGTAGCCCAATTTCCGTTGGTACCCTGTAGGTTATGGGCACCAGTGGCGGTCGTTCTTAACCCAAGCCTCGACTGATCCGGTATGAGATTTCTGGGTTTGATTTGCATATTTGGTTTGGGCAAAAGTTTTACTCCGGATGCCCTTCCTGACGCAACCCTCTGCATTTATCTGGGCTTGGGACGGGCTCAGGGAGACACTGGCCTGTGCCTCCCCGAGTCTGGCTCCAGGAGACACTGGCCTGTGCCGCTCTGAGGCTGCATTTAATCTTATGTAACAATTATCTGCACATTTTTTTGAGGTGGTTGATTAGAAATGTGAATTCTTCTTCTCGTTCACAATTAGGCAGGTGTGTTGACGACAATAGTTCTGTACAGTTTTTTTTTACATAGGGTGTGTAGGGTGTGTGATAAGACTCAGCAAGAATGAAAGGTAAGGTATAAAAGAAGGTGGACAGACAGCTACGTCATATGGTTTGCAGAGAGTGGCACGGAGGAAAAGACAGAAGGCAGTGCTTGAGGCAAGAGAGATGTAAAATACCGAGGAATTAATCTATCATTGATATGAAATAGAATTACCATCGGCCCGTGGGATAATATTGAATTACCGTAATATTGGAGTTGGCTCGCCGATATGTTGCAAGCGACATTATTACTACAAGTCCCACAATGCACTACGAATGCTGTGACGCGACAATCTAGTGCCGGCAAGCGCGAGCCCCACCCGCTCATCAGCCTCCCTTGCTGAGGCACCTGTTGTCAACTGTCAGTTATCGCTCTCCCCCAAAATAGCCAAACGAAACGTGGACGTTTAAAACAAGTTTCAAGACAATCGGGAGGCAGAGTATATGTTCGGGGAGAGAGCAGCGACACTTCTGATGCTGCGCAGCTGTCGATTTTTGTCCGTGGAGTGGACTCAGATCTGCAGAGGAACATTTGGGCTGAATGCATGGCACAACTAAGGGAGAAGATATGTTTGAAGCGGTATGCCGATGCGTAAATGAAATGGGTCCGCCTTGGGATAAACTTGTGGCACTGACCACAGATGGCGCGCCCGCGATGTGCGGTCAAATCAGTGGACTGGTGGGCAGGATCCGGGAGAAAATGCGCGAGGAATTAGTCAGGAAAAGCTGCTTACAGCAGCCAATTCTCATCCCAATGCGTCAACCGCCTGACGAATGTTGAAGGCTTCCTTTCGCGTCACATATCGACGCATAAGGAACACGTTTCTCGTCATTTTTTGACGGACCTGGAGCGTCATGACAACATCAACGCATGTATTTCTCTCTTAACCTAACGAAAATAAAAGCTCAGTATTTTGCACGTTTGTGTTCCAAATGAGAAATCGCGTTCCTCCACTGACGCGACACGCGACGAGAAAGGGGTGCCCAATGCACCGCTATTTGACACATGGGAATGTGGCGTCGACAAATTGAGGACAAAAATTAGAAGCTGCCCCAGGTTGGTCGAAAAATGACGAAAAAGGGGCGCCCGCTGCGTCAGTATGTGACGCCCAGGGAAGCTTCACCATTCGTCAGGCGGTTGACACATTTGGATGTGTGTTGCTTATTGAGCCATAACAAATAAATATAACAGATTTTTCTTTTATTTAATGTTTATAGGCAAGAACGTATAAGCTTTGTCAGTTCCGGGTTCAAGATTCTGGCTTAGACTAGAGAACATCAGAGAGCAGAAAACTGAGCTGTAATGTTTCCTTTCTGTCCTTTTTTCTTGCTACCATAAGTCATGTTAGACTTTTCTAGAGGGGAAATTTTTTGGACGTGGAAAGATTTTCATTACAAATTACCCTAGAAATGCTTTCAACTGATTCTTTATTGATTTAATGTTGTTTAAATAGGCAATTTTAAAGCTTTGTTAGTTTCAGGGTCAATATGTGCAATAAACAATTGAACCATTAAATTTTTTGCCCACTGTGTATTTGTGTTTGTGCACATGTACTGTCTCTCTAATGATTAGGGGAACAGCTCGTGATATGTTTCAGATATAAAGTCATAGAGGCCGGACTGAGGTGGGATTACACATACACATAGGACAGTTAGTTGAGTTAGTTAGGGTTCCTGCGAAGGTCGGGGGGGCATCCCGTCCCTGTGCGTTGAGCCAACCAGATGAACCATTTTTTTCCAGAACTGGCGGTCTTGTGCCAGCTTCTCTGCATCTCCAATGCAACTCCATGTAATTGGAGGTCGCCTGCAATAACATCGAGCCATCAGGTGCAGGGTTTGCCTCGTGGTCTTCTCCAGCCTGCGGCCCTTGGGTCAAACTGGACGATGGCTCTTGTCAGGAGGAAAGTGGAGGACATGGCCAAACGGGTGCGGCTCTGGGCTGGCATGTGCGGGCTTCATTGGAAACCCACTGAGGCCACCTGATGTTCTCGATGGTTCTGAGAGCCCTGCTATCAAAGCCAGCGATTCTTGTAGCCAGAGTCTTGTTTAAGGGCCAAGTCTCCGAGCCATAGAGCAGGATGGAGAGTACTACAGAGTTGTAGATTCTAATCTTTGTCTTGCATGAGATGGTCTGATGCTGCCAAAGTGGTTTCCAGAGAGACTGCAGGGCCGATGCAGCCAGGGTTCTTCTGCAGATGATCTTTGGTTTTAGGTCCCTGTTGACAGTCACTATGGACCCCAGATACACACAGTTCTTGACAGACGCTACGATGTCATTGCCAAGCCACGGGGGGGTGGATCTGGTCCATCAGCAACATACATGAACTTGGTTTTCGTCCAGCTCACTTGCATCTCTCAGCTGGCTGAAAGATGTGCTGAACAGTATCGTCAGCGTACTCCAGGTCGATTAGGTGGTGGTTGCCGAGGGACACTCCGGGGATCCGCTCACAGACCCAGGACATCAGATCCAAATGTAGCAATGGTCGCCTGCTGTTATTTTGCTAATGCTTTGCCATCTAACTTCACAGCCCTGCCAGGGTAATGTTGTAGCAGCAGAGTTCTCGGGACGGCAGAGTGGCAGCTCTGAGACGAAGTAGTGTCTGGATGTTCCATGTAGCGACATGGGTCCTGCAACGAATGTTGATCCTTACTCGTTGGTCAGGGTCAGGCAGGGGTCCGTTACCGTGCTGGGCAGTCCCGCTTGTTTCTCTGGTCGGTTTTGTAACAAAAGGGGTTTCTCCAGGGTGGGTTGTTAGCCCTCCGCAGGATAGTCTGTTGGTGGGGCTTCCACATAGTGTACCGACATGTTGGGGTCATTGTTTGTCTCGAACCTACCCTGAAGACCGTCCTGCCAAGGGTGACCCTACCAGGAGCGAGCTCCTGGTATTGCGAACGGTATTGCTCCCCAGGGTCACTGGAACGCGCAAGTCCCCTCACCCACGTCAAGGCCAGACCCAAGAGAGGGCCATATGAGAGATAGTGAATATTTTTGTAAAAGGATGCTGTGGTTGGAACTGCTTGGCAGGAGCCAGGGTAGGAAGACTGAAAATTAGATTTATTGGCAGAGTAAAAGAGGACATGAAGTTAGTGTGAGAGAAGAGGCAGATAATTTGCTGTGGCGACCCCTGACGGAAGCAACTGAAAAGACAGAAGAAATATTTTCTTTTGACAAGTTACAGTACGCTCAATGAGATTTTCAACTAAGAGAATAAGGTAAATTATGTCAGTTTATTCCCTTCGGTTTCCATCTATCTCTCTACCTCCTTTTTTTCGACTCTAGGCCCAATGATCGGGCAGCAGAGGTTTTTCACTCTACTTTTTTTGCAGTTATACGTTTCACTTGAATCATTGTGTTCTTTAAAATACAAACTAATACCTTTGATTTGATAATTACGTTTATAATACGTTTTTGACTGTGCCTTTTCAGAATGACTACCCTTCGAATTAAAAGGTCGTGTCTGGTCACGTGCCACTGACGGGAGCGGAAAGTTTCTGCAACGTGCTGCTCCAAGACACGTGACGTGTTGCTATACTTACGTCACAAGCACAGTTGATGTTCACTTGATTTCATAGTCAAAAGATAAATCTAAGTTTTAAACTATTATCGTCGTCGTCGGAAGTTCAGTCTAAAGAACAAATATATGGGTTTGCATTTGTGTTGGTAGTTGCTTTTCTCTTGCAGTTGGAATGGTACAATAATAAATTAACAATATAAGGTTTTAAGAATAAAAATAAATGTGCAAAATAAAGTCAATTTCTATGATTTTACCACTTACAAAAATTATGTTGTCAACATTTCATTTAGAGTGGTGAGTCATTCGAGTGTACTTTTTTTTCAATGCCGATTCTTTTATCCGCCAAGTATTGGGAGAGCACAACTGTACCCACGATCCTAAAGTGTATCAATGTTGCCTGTAATTGGCGGAGCTAGCTTTGCTCTCCACTAGCATATTTGCTTTGACATCTAAAGTACGAACGTGTAAAAATGTTAACGAGATGGTTGACTGGGTTATAGACCTGAGACATTTTAATTTGGTGTGCTAGTGGACAATGAATGAGAATTTACGAGAAGTGGGTGGAGCCTTTTGAGACATTTAGGTCTTTTTCGATGTAACCTCTGATACCACATGGAATCACATTGTATTACGCATGGCACGTGACATAAATTTTACCATTTAAAATAAAATACGATTTAGAAAGAAGAATATTAAATTTAATGAATTAGTATTATTTCTGGCCATATTTAATGGAGCAATTCGGGAATCGTGTATGGACATGAATGGAACGCAACCCGGATGCTCGACAGACGTCACATGTGCGTGAGTTACTGGTTGTTAGTTGCATCATCGAAAGGGATTGCTTTGTCACAGTGCTTCCCGATTTTCTACTGACTCTACTTTGAAACTACAGTGTGATTATATACGTTTAAACGTGTATCGCCATCAACTCCCAAAACAGGTAAGAACCAATTCAAGTTATCTTGATGCCACTAGGCGTGTATTTATCAAACTTATGAAATCGGCCCGTTCATCTTTCCATTTTTTTGTCTGAATTGGTTTCAGTTTTGCATGAAAATATGAATAGGCCGGGCCATTATTTGGACAGTCGTTTAGTTTATATCACGTTAGAGATTTAATTGTTTCGCTTTAAATCTGTCACGTCAGATCATAGAAGGATGTAGTAACGTTTTTATTCACGTAATCTGAAAATAAGGAAACACAACTATACTGTGTGGTTTTTTTTCGTCCATACAAGGAAAAGCACTCATGAGGTGAAACCATCGAGGGTAAATGTTTGCCCTTCATCGGTAACCCCTAAGCGGTTACTGTTACGTTAGCATTAGCTGCTCTACAACATCCACAAGTTAGCTTGCTGTTTCGCAGCGACATAATTTGAATATTTGATAAATTTGACTTTGTCCTTACAGTCAAAATGTCTGCTTACGAAGAAAACGAGTCTAAATTCATTAGAAAAGCAAAGGAGAATCCCTTCGTCCCATTGGGTGAGTGCATCTTGTTCCCCATGATTAAATCATTATTTCATAATGAGAAATGTTAATGAAAAACTAAGGGATTGTGAATTGCTTTGATATTATGTTTGTAACGGGGTTATGTTTTCCTGCTTCCAGGGATGGCTGGATTTTTTGCCATTGTTGGCTACAGACTGTGGAAGCTGAAAAGTCGTGGAAACACCAAGATGTCTGTGCACCTGATCCATATGCGTGTAGCAGCCCAAGGATTTGTAGTAGGAGCCATGACTGTTGGTATGTAGCCTGAAGCTAAATGGCAGTTTCAGGTCTTATCCATCGTTTTAGTTTACAATTGGTTTGCTCTTACAAGCCCTTACTTAGTTGATTGGAATTGATAAGGTTACATGCAGTTGACAACTCTGTCATCAAGAAATTAGGAATGAGAGATGCAGTGGTTATTCTATGACATGCTTCTGTTTTTGTTTTAGGTGTCGTGTATTCAATGTACAGAGACTTCATTGTGAAACCAAGAGAAGAACAGAAAGCATTGAAAGACAAGTGAACATGGAGTCTCCACTGAAGTTTAGTGGTCCTTAATATTGCCTCACATTAAGTTTTATAGATCATTATATTTTTACAGATGATTCATACCAATTATATGCATGTATCTTGCCAGCTGCAGACTTGTACTGTAAATATTTAACTTATTGATAAGACATCCTCTTCTAAAAAGTATACCAACGTGTAACTATCACATGTGTTTAGAGGATCTACTAACTTGAGTGTTTTTGACTATGGTTGCCATCTGTGAGATATCCTTAAGAGAAGATACATTTCTTTTTGAGTTTTTGTGGTGTGGCAGTACTAGTTTAGAAATTGAAACTTAACCAGGGATGTATGAATACGCAAAACAAAACAGTTAGTACTATTCACCAGTGGCAAGTAATGTGACCTCTTTTCTTGTGTCTGTAATAATTGTCTCATACAAACTGTTCTCCTTTACACACTGGGGATTGTTTTTGCCAAATGAAAAAAATATTTTGCACTGTTTTTGGAATTGGCTGAGGTCGGTACTTTTAGTGGTATCTGATACCGAGGACCACTGAGGTCTGTGTCTAACATTCTGTAGAGGGACAGGTTTTTAATTTTTTAATTTTTTTTTTTATTAATATCTACCAACATTTAAAAAGGGGAAAACCAACACATAACAGGTGGTTGAAACTGGATTTTTTTTTCTGATATCCAACTGATCAGTTTATCTACATTTTGCATCTTGGTTTAGAGAACATGACATTTTACTCTTTGGCACAAGTAACATTTTATTTCACTGTTTTGAAGTTACGTGTCTAGAATGTTATGTTTTTATAAATTTACACGCCGGACATCGCAGAAATACTTTTCCACCTGGGTTACACACAAAACACAAAACATCTCAGCCATTTTTATCAGTTAATATCTATACGGGATACAGATCAATAGAGTATTGTATTTAAATCCAAATTCTGCCGACAGTGATGAAAATCCAACAATACTTAGCATCCTTACAAGGTTGCATAATCCATCAAACACAACCATATAGCTGTATTGTGCAAATAAGTTATCTTAGTTCAAATGTTTGAGAATTAACTTGAGTACAATGACATAGTCTGCATTAACATTAAATCATGCTAAACAACCTGCAGTGAGTTTATATATATAAATAAATGTGCTGATGGTTATTATTTTTTTTTTTTTTAATTTACTACTTTCGAAACATTGCTGCTGCGAATAGCCATATATCTGAGACTTGACTGAATTTTACTGCACAGCCATGTAAAAAAAAAAAAAAAATCATTGCAAAGTTTTTCACCAGCGCAACATCCGGGGTCTAATGAAAACATTTAATGCACATTATTTTAAGGTGAATTTATTAAAAAAAAAAAAGGCATCCAATTTATTTTTACGTTTATTAAAAAATATATATTCTTAAATGACTTTTCTTGCCTGGTTAATATTTTTTTTCAAATGGTTTACTTTTTATTTTACATTCCCTCATAAAATATATTACCCACTACCCATACCTATGAAGAGCACGGACTGCATACCTATTCCTTTGATAATAGGTACAGTCTAGTCAAAGTATTTTACAAAATAAAACGGGTCGAAGTGATGCACCCTTGGGCAATACTTCTCAACAGCAACTGATGACGTGAGGTCAGCTTGTTTCTGCTGTTTCTAATAGTTACCATGACGACCTGTTGTCCCGTGAGAATTAACCCAAAGGCTCTGAAAGGCCGTAGCCATGGATACAGGTCCTCATGTCGGGACACATAACCTTTGATACAATACCAGTCATGCAAATCGAAAGTCTGCGATCGTCCCATAGATAACAGGTGAGTCATTGTCTCATTATTTCCTGCAGTTTTAACTCGCATGTATTTAAACCATGGTTGTACTAAAAATCACTGAAATTCCAGATGCCAATATCTGCTGACAGGAGAGGTGGGTTTAGGCTAACTGTACACGGGGCTCCAAGTTTAGACCTCAAACAACGAGGTTCTCGACTTGAGTATCATTCAGTCATCCGCAGCTGACGATCGATAAATTCAAAGCGTGTTGACAAACAAGAATAGGCTACGATGAACCCAACTCAAACTTTGGCGTACACTGTCACGAACATTGTAAGGAATAGAATCTGCCAACAGTTATTCCAAGTGTTAACCGTGTACTGTCGCTGGTGCAGTAAAGAAATGAAAAAAGACAGGGGGAAAATAGCAAGGGATCTGGTGATCTATTACAAATACAGTCCCGGTTTGCTCTGAGTGAGAATACGGATGTGGTCGAGAAGAAAGGTGTACTGTTATACGATCCGTTTTGCCAACATAAAACCATTTAATCTGTTTGGAATTCATTTAATTTATTTTGATGAATTGTGATCACATGTAACCAAAGTAATTATGGTTGCATTTTCCGATGTACTCGAGGAGCCCTTATTTTAACTCAGCTAAAGCAAACTGTAAATGTTTTGAGCCAAAATCTCTATTTTAGCCACATACATACTTAATATTTCATGCAAACTCCTGTGCAATGTGAATAAGATAAGATACGGTTTGTTTGTCACATGCAGTTATACATAGTACCATGTCCAGTGATGTGTTTTTGTACCTGAAGCCAGTAGCAAATGAAGCACTCCTTGTTTTCTACTTCAGTAAGTTGTTTGTTGGTCCTTGTGATGAAAATCAGATAGATCATGGAGCAGGATGGTGAACTGAACGACTTAAGGCTTCAGTTTCAAGCACTACAAAAACAGCAGGAAAAAAGAAAACAGAACCAGAAAAATGAGAGAAAAGACAGTAATGAAAAAGTTGATCCATCCAACCAAGGCTTTAAGACAGATAATCATGAAGACAGGTGAGTCTTGCAAAGACAGAATGAGGTGTTTTAAAGTGTTATTTTCTGTGATTCCTTTAGTTTTCATTTCTTTTTTTTTCTAATTTAAATGATATGATCTGTTTTTGGTTCATTGAAATTCCTGTGTAGCTTACGACAGAGTAACAATCAAGTTCTGCTGGATGAAGTCAGGGAGTTAAAAGATGAGAATGGTCGTCTATTTAAAGTCCTGAGCGAAAAAGATTTTGAAATACAACATCTGAAAAAGAAAAGAGATGAGGAAAGGCTGGCTTTGGCAGGTATTATAATGTTCCAATTAATTTTTATTTTAATATCACAATGATCTTACATAGCTTTTTTATGCATTACTAATCTACCTTCCATGTTTAGGCACATCAGGACTGGCTGGGGATGTGGCAGCTACCAAGATTGTCGAGTTGTCCAAGAGGAATAGGGAACTGACTGCTGAAATTGAGCGAGAGAAGATTAAATTCAAGCAGAACAGCAACAAAATTAAAGATCTTGAGAAGGAGGTCACAAAGTTATTGGTTTTGATGGGCATTGATGGAAGAAGAGTCATGATTTTATATTCATTAGAAATTAACCACTGACCCAAACATTTAATTTTTGTTACTGTTTATTTATTAGCTGCAAGCTGCTCTCCTACAACCTGTCCCGGGGCAAAATATTAATGTAAAGGACAGAAAGTCATCTCTGAACTGTGAGGTAATTTTTCATTTGTTTTTTTTTCAAATATTTTCAGATATTAAACAATCGCAACTCCATCAGAATAACTCACAATTTTTCCACAATACCAGGAACATTCAGCTGTGAAATATCTACAGGAAAAATTAGCTGCTTCCCAGGTTAAAGTGATTGAGTACCGCAATCAGGTTCAGTCTGTCAAACAGGAGTTAAAAGTTGCTCATAAGGTGATGTGAGATGTGTTTGAGAGACACACCAATTCCAAATTTCTAATCAATATCTCCTTTCTATCAAGAAACACGAAAATCATTACCTCAGTGTAAAGATTGCTCTCCTTTGCAGGTCTTAATCAGTGAGGTGGGGGAGGAAGTCAATCTGCAGCAAGTACTCAGCTGTCCAGGGAGCTTTAGAGGTCGCTCTCAGCAGATACTTGCTCTTCAGATAAAGGTAAAGTATAAATGCAGAGCTAAACTAGAAAAAAATGCCTCACTATTGCATGACTACCCTTAAATTTCAACCGAAAAGCCGGTTTTCATTGACGTTTCAGTCATATATATTTTGCTGAGCTGACCTATTCATCTGGTTACATCAACCATTATAAAATTCAAAACCTTGTCAGACTGCGGAGAGTATCATGTCTCCATTTTGCTGGTGAAGGATTGGGATGGATTTTAAAGACAGATGGCAATCTGTCTACAAATCTAAACTCTTACCAACTTTGGCTTCAGTAACTGTTTTCTCAGTCTTTTTCTTTTCTGTTTTTTTCTCCAAAACATACATCAGGCTCTCTACACTCTACACTACACTCTCTACACAAGCCCCTCAATTTATTTTTTTCCAGAAAACTGTAAAGCAATTGACAAGTGCTTTCCTCGATAATTACGGGAGAACGCCATTAGACTCAAGAGGTTTCCCTCATAAAACCCTTTGGAAATCATTTTGGTGATGGGATTAAGATATTGAGATTAAACTTTAAGGCTTAATGATTTTATTAATCCAGGTACGGGACCTTATTATTTATGTTGCAAAAGGTGTAGAACAAGATTATTTAGCCCATACAAATTTTGGCACAGGTACGAGACCTTGAGCAGCAGCTGAATCAATCTGCTCAGCAGAGACAGTCAAGTATCCTGAGTGTAGAAGAAGAGTTCGTGGGTGGTGGGATTAAAAAAATCCCTCAAGACCGAAACCTCAGCCACATACGCACTATTGAGAAGGAGAAACGAGAGGCATTTGAGGTGCGTATTCATTTAGATTATTATAATGTTTTCTGAAATTGAAAATACTAAACAAAGATCTTGCTCTCTTTCAACTATCTCAGAGGATCTCAACAGATTATGAAGCCCTCCTGAAAGATCATGATGATGTGAAGAAAAAGTTAGAAGCCTCTAAAGCCAGGAACAAAACTCTTTGTTCTGAAATTAAAACTCTCAAGGTTCAAATATCCACCTTACTGGATAAGGGTAAACATGATGACGAGCTTGTGGATGCTCTTCTGGTAAGATAAGAAAGATTTAAAAAATCATTGGTGAATCTTTTATGTGTGTAATCTAGCAAGGAAAACCCAACTGATTTGTTTACCTAATTTTTTGCCCTTCTTTGTGAAAAAAGAATGATTAAGACACTTGACTCGTTTTACCCCTTTGTACACAAATAAGTACCTTACACCCTCTATGGATGGCAAGAGTTAATCTTACTAGGCAAATGAATAAATAAGTACCGCAATGCTAGAGACTACACAACTATAATAACTAGAAAACTTAATTGACTTTAGTTGACTGATTTTTCAAATTGAGCTAAATAGCTGTGGAGGCGAAACATTTGAATTATGGTATTTTGAAAAACAAAGGAAATCATTAAATGGATGTAAGGTAAATTTTGCATTGTGTACATTTTTTATATCAAAAAGCTTTATGTCACATTGAGACATTCCTGCCTTGATTAGGCAAAAACAATTTAAAATCTGGATGATTATTATTTGTGAACAATGCATTGGTGGTTGCATAGGCCAAACTACAATCTAAACACCTACATCAGGCATATGTGGAATTATTAACCTCAATAATTAAAACCATGCCTTCTTTCCTGATGTGCATCTGACAGAAACAGCAGAACAAGATGCAGGAGGTCTTGAAACAGCTCAGCCAACAGCAGAACGTGATGAACAAGGAACAGTTGAATCTAGGACAGGAACTTAGCTGTGAGGCTTCAGCACACAACACTCTCATTCAGAAGTTGAACCAGATTGTTTTGCAGAAAGACACTAAAATTAAACAACTGGAGCAAGATATCCAACAGTTCACTGCAAAGGTATATAAGTAAATACATTTAAAAAATAAAGAGGATTTCCTCCCAGTTCTCCAGTTTTCTTCCTCAGTAATAAAAAAACCTGCAGCAAGTTTATTGGAAAAAATGGTAAAATTGTTCAGATGTTATGAATGAGAGAGTGAATGGTTGTCTGTCTGTATATGTGGCCCTGTGACTGCCTGGCTGTACGCCACCTCTTGGCCGATGGCAAATGGGATAGGTTCCAGCATCTCCCGTAAGCGGTAGATAATGGATGGATGGATAAAAATAATACATGATGGTTTTATTGAGTTTTAGCAAACATAGTTATATGTTACTTTTTGGACATGCTCATGTAGATATAACACCTGTTTTTGTTTGAGTGCTTGCAAGATACTTTAAGTGTGTTTGAAATGTTTCAGCAACTGGATGTAAGAACTGATTTTGGCACTAACACAACAGCCTTCAGTTCAGGTCATTCTCCTGAGGAGGGCGACATGAGCCTCGGAACACCAACCTCAGCGTATGTTGCCCTCACGATAAATGAAGATCATCATGACTTTAATTTGATGAATTTGGTCAATGTTACATCATCTATTTTAAAATTGTAAATATTTTTTGCTTTATTCAACTCTATTAGGATTGCCATTGTCTATGGCAATTGGGATGTAATTTATAACTTGCATTTTTTTTTTAATCGATTTCTTTACAAACTCAAGAAGTTATCTATATTCAGTATGATTTGAGTTAACCCTTTTACAGTACTTTTCTAAATCTCCAGTCATCTGTTAATTTATCATTTTGTAAGCAGATATTTACCTATATTTCTTTTCTGTCTTCAGAAACCCAAGTTCTACAAAATGTCCACAATGCTTAACCAATGTGAGCACTCTGATGACCAAGTGCAATGAATACAAAGTTATCTGCACAGAGAAGGACAAACTCCTTGAACACATAAATACCCTACTGATAAAGTAATGCCAACCTCACATCATGTTTTCTATCAATGCTGAAAATTATCTTTCCACATGAAATTATCTCCCCCATCTCCTCTTCAAATTACTTTGTTATGTGTTTTTCCACAGATGTGGTAGTCAGTCCCTCTGTAGATCAATTAAAACTCAACCTTGATAGAGGCAGGCTATTTGCAGTGAGTGGTTTAGAAAGCAAACAACGCTCTATTTAATTGCCTTCCGAACTGATGATGGAGCATGAGATAGAAAATGCAGCTGCAGTGATACCAGGAGCCGTAGTGTCTAGTTATTACATTGCTCTTGTCTTTTTAACATTGGACTTGATGGTTACTATAAAGTCCACTCGCTTTGACAATGTTGTCTTTCTGCATTAAAATCATTAAGCTAATCTTTCCTAATTAGACCTGAGGCAGTATTGCAACACTTTATTATTCTGACAAATATACTCCTTATTATGTGCAATTACGCATATTTTCAAGGCAATGGACATTTGTTATTGTTATTGTTATACTGTGCATTAAAGAATGATTTTCAATGATATTGGACATAATGTTTATCTAAATAGAGCATTAATCCATCATTAACAAGTTAACCTAAGTGTTAACACATTTGTTTCCATGTGAAGCTTTATTAGTCCTATACAGTTACCATCAAGTGAGAAAGCCTTCTCTCGGAAACATTAAGTCAGATGAATTGTTTATATTTTGCAGAGAAAAAGAACTAATCCAACGGTGTTTGGAGGCAGAACAGATGTACCAACAGGAGCGCTACAGGACAGTTATCTTAGAGCATCAGCTGGAGAAGACAGCATTAGATCAGTAGGCACTGCTCAGGTTTGTGATTGTGGCATTTTCTGTGTCATTTATGCCAATCTCACCATTTCCTCCTATAAATCTTTTGCCATTGATGCAAATTTTAGTTGTAACAACAACATCTTGGAGATGCCATGAGCTATATTTGAAATAATCAAGGTCTTTGTTTAGACTTATAGAATTTGAGGTACTCATTTTACGCTGGTGAGCAGAAATAATAACACCATTATTGAATGGTACTCATCCTCTTCTTTGTGTACTGCCAGCGTGGAGATTTAATGTTGCTCTTGTGTGTTTTCTTTTGGCTGTTCATTCAACTGAAGGAAATGGAGGCGCTGAGGGCATCGCTAAAGAGCACTTCCCAACATGACCTGCAGCTCTAAAGTGACATGATGAGACAAGTCAAGCATGTTTTCCTGTAGGGTCTGTGACAGCCTAGACAAGACACTAACCAGGGGAACTGGCTGGTCCCTGCTCAACCTCATGTCCAGCTGAGACTTACCTACTCCGTCATGTGACAAACAGCAGCCTGCAGGAAATAGGCTCTCCTCCTCTTGTCACACAAATATCACAAAGACCCTGTTCTTGTTCTCCATTTGCATATTCCTAGACAGTGTATCAGTGTACTTGTGTGTTCTTTGACCTCAATTTATACACTTGAGTAGTTGAAGTACAATGGCATCAATTAAGTGTCTCTATTGATTGCAGAAGTATTGGACCTCCCTCTGGTCTTTTATCCTGTTTAGCAGTGTTTTTTCTTCATGTGACCGTTACGTTATTTGATCAATATATATTTCTTCTGTACAAAGTGCAGGTGAAAAAAACATTGAATCACATTTTTTGTCTGTTCTCGGGTTCATCAGTGTAATATATAAAACATAGCTGAATTAATGAGAGGACCTTGTATGACTTCAGTTGGTTCCCAAATGTGTGAGAACCCTATCCATCACCACAGTGTAGACACCGATGTCTTACTATTCAATTTAAATATCACTGGTAATCCTTTCTGACTTGAAACCAGCTGTGTGGGAATAGTGGTTGAAAATGAATGTGGACTCAAGCTACACAAACTCACAGTGTAGTCCTCCATACGTTCCCCAGAGCTTGTCACACACGTACAGTATGTGATCTTAGCTTCTTAATCCGAAGGTTTTCTGGCTACGCTTGGCCAATGGGAGGGTCACCTACATTCATACTAACATCTGAGTTATTTTCTTCCGATGTAGCCAAAAGGATTTCAGTACAACTCCCCCTCCTTCTCCACATCACGCTTAATTTAAAACCATGGCTGACTTAGTGTGCTTCAAATACCGCACTATTTCTTCCAGGACGCTGTGGGAGATTGGCAGGTCCCCATTGGACTGAGCGAGAAAGGCCACAAGACAAAAATATCAGTTTGGATGTGATGAAGAAAGCCTTTATGTGTTGAGTAACAAAATACAGGCCTGTGTTGAATACCTCCTGGATGGAAGGTGAGGCCCTCTTAAATGAAGTATAGGGTGCCACTCACTGTCGTGATGTATCTTTGGGGGAACAAAAAAGATGGGATATGTTTTATGACCACATGGCTTAGAGCACTGACAGATATGTATCAAATGCAACAATTTGCATCAGAAAGGGTGTTGATGGAGCAAATACTTGTCATGGTCCAGAACTGTATCGGTGTCCAGTGAAAATGTTGAAGTTGATACATATTTGTTAGGTATTTTTCTCTTTCTTGTTTTAATTTGCGACGGCACAATTGATGACAATCCAGCTTTTTTTTTTTTAAATCAATCAATTTATCATACTTAATTTTATTTATGAATTCATTTATGTTTTGAAAATATTTTATTTTATACTTTGATGCTGGACATAACGTACTTGATAGGAATGTTTCAGACATTGCTAAGTTTTAGCTTTTCATTACGTGTTATTTCTGCTCACAACTTAAACTGAATCGTTTGACTTAATTACCAACGTTATTGTAGATTACGGTGACAACTTCTGTTGACTTACATAATTAACAAGTATCATCACTTTTAAATAAATTACATGGCACACAACAATTTTAATATTGTTTTATGAAGCTGCATTACGCAGAAAAGGTGTAGATTTATTCCAAACTGCCCAATAACCCACCAAACCAAACACAAACTTATGTAAACACAGCATACATAAACAGCCTCACCTATTTGTCATTCCAGGTTTGAATGACTCCTTTCTCCATCCTTCTCCTCAGAGGTATTCCCTCGTTCTGGACCAATGCTTCCTGCAGACCATTGACTGCATCCAGAAACTAAAGTAAATAGTGGAGCTGTGAATGCAGAGGTTAAAGTTAGCCATCAGCATATAAGGGATCTGTGAACTTTACTCAGGCCAGAAAACAGTTTAGGCTTCTATGAGTTCATTCATCATCTATTGGCTCTTATTTACATTTAATTGAAAGAAAATAAACAACCATGTCCTAATGTGTAAATTAAAAGTGACAAGAAATAAACTAATTGGCTTTTATCTTTACTGAAAGATGAATGAAGGTATGATCATCAGTTTTAAAAAGCAATGTGTTTGACAGTGCTGGGTAAAGAAAATTATATTTGTCACTGCTGGCTAAAATCTGATAGTGTACAGTTCTTTTTAGTTCTTTTTTTTAAATTAAATATACTTTGACACATTTACTGATCTTTATTTTCATCCATCGCTCTTCCTCTCCCATGAGTCAAAGTTTATGTTTATTTGTTTTTGTTCCACATTTAATGGTCTTTGGCAATAAACGTTGACACAGTGTTGACGGAGCAGCGTTTTCCCGTCCTGAGCCGCTGGATGATGGACCAGACCACTGAGGCTGCATGCCGCTTGACCTGCCGGTACCTGTAAGCTGCCTCCGGAGCCCCACAGGCCAGAAAGGCCCAATAGGACTCCTTCTTCAGTTTGACGGCATCCCCCACTGCTGGGGTCCACCAGCGGGCTCGAGGTTTACTGCCCCGACAGGCGCTGACCGCCTTACAGCCGCAGCTCTGGTCTGCCGCCTCGACAATGGAACAGAACATGGCCCATTTGGACTCAGTGTCCCCCGCCTCCCTCAGGACGTGGTTGTAGCTCTGCCGGAGGGGGGAATTGAACTGTTACTCCAAGTCACGCCCTTCCAAGTTGCACTGTCGCTGCCCATATGAGCATTGAAGTCTCCCAGTAGAATGAGTGAGTCCCAAGAAGGACACACGCTGTGTGTTGAGGTGAGTCCGACTATATGTAGTCGGAATCTCTCGCGCATCAGATCGGGCTCCTTCCCTGCCAGAGAGGTGACATTCCATGTTCCAAGAGGCAGCTGGGGGTCGGACCCCCACGGTCCCCTGCTCCGGCCACCGCCAGGCTCACACTGCACCTGAGCCCCTTGGCCCTTCCTTTGGGTGGTGAGCCCGAGCGGAGGGGGAACCATGTTGCCCCTCCGGGCTGTGCCCGGCTGAGCCCCATGGGTGCTGGCCCGGTCACCAGGCGCCCCTAAGCCCTGGCCCTGGGCCTGGCTCTGGGTGGTGTTGGTGGTGGTGGTGGTGGTGGGGGGTGATCCGTGTCCGGGCAGGGGAAAACTAGTTTTGATGATGTTGTTAGTCATAGGGGGTTTTCTGAGCTGCGCTTTGTCTGGTCCCTTACCTGGAAAGTGATTGCTTTGGGTAACCCTTCCAGGGGCATAAAGCCCCCAACAACATAGCTCCCAAGATCACTGGGACACACAAACCCCCCCACCAAGGTTAGGTGGCAGCTCAAGGACTGGCACAGCAATCAAGCCCATCATTAATTCTTAGTGGAAAAATTAAGCTTTTCATGCAATCCTTAACTGGGATGAAATCAACTACTATCAAACCTCAGAAAGAAAATGCAATGCTCAAGGAATTCAGTAAGATTTGAACCAGTTCAGGTGATCATAACTGAGTTGCACCTGTAATGTGGAAGAATTTTCAATGATAAGGTTCTTGCCAGGTTTACCCTTATCTAATTAAGCAAGGAAATGTTTTCTTCTCGCTTACAATCTCAGTATTATTATCACTGTTTTTAAGACAGAAATAGTAAGAATCCCGTTATCATCCCTTTCCTTTGTCACTTGTTCAATGATACAGGTAGCACAATATTACAGAAATTCCTCTACAATTTACCTATCAAAGTTGAACCATGAGCTTAGAGCAGTGGCTGAGGAGCACCTTGGGAGCACTTTGGGGCTCAGTATCTTCCTCAACAACCCTCTGACAGGCTGGAAGGAGCTTGGGAATTGAACCAGGAATGTCCAGTTCCAAACTAACTGCTCTCACCACTTAAGCGACTCTGCTCTCACACACAAAAAAACAATTTTATAAACATATTCATGAAACCACAGCATGTTTGTAGGCCCTGGAAGAAGCCTCTACCACCTTATTTGTCCTCTATCCTAAGTGCTGGGCATTAGTGGCTCCAAGAGTGTTTCTTCCATCACACAGGCTTTAAGTCAGTGGATGGTCAAAGTACTAAAATGTCAAACACTCGAGTTTTTCCCCCCTGTAAGAGGCCTTTTGACTCCATTCATCACAATCAAACAAGTTATTTGACCTTTCTTATTTGAGCAACATGTTCTTAACCAATTCGTGACCATCACAAGAATGCAAAAAATAGAGTGTGAAATATACTGCCGAGTGTCATATGGAGTTAACAAAGCAGTAAAAAAAGAGATCATTGTCAGACAGAAATCATCTATCGTCAAATTGATATAACTACTTCACAGATTCCTAAACAAGACTCTTTATCTTGTCCATAGTAAGAAATTGTACAAAGAAGTCAAAGTAACATTAACTGCGATTTTGTGATCTGAAATAATAAGAGAAAATGCATTAAAAATTAAAATAAACATACATTTAAGAAAACATGACGAAAACAAAACATTCACAGATACGTGTTTTTTTTTCCCTGCATTACATTTCTAATAGCCAACAGGCATTGTGAAACTGGTAGATGAATTTATTCTGAATAAGAATTTTGAGTATTCATTAGACATGACAGTAAATTGCTGGTGCATGGAGTCAATGAGGTGCTCTATATCTTCATTTTTCATTTTTTGTTCATCTTGAATATTATGGCAATTGAACAGATATGCTTATATTTGCAGAGAGGGTAGATGGGATATGTTAGGCACACCTACTCTTTGAGCATTTATTTCCGACACTTACTGACAACAACACTTCAAAGGTCTAGATGTAAAAAAAAAAAATGATTCAAGCAAAAGTATGAATTCTACAGCACTGACATCAAGAGATTTGGCGAAAGAAACATTTCATACCTGATATCCTTAAATATATATCCTTTTATATATTTCCTTTGGATAAGTGATTGACTCTATTGAATACATGTGATAAAAGGTGTTGACAGTACCATGTAAGATGTGTGTGTGTGTCTGTGTGTGAGCATATGCATATTGTGTGAAAAAACATACATATCCATGGAAAGCCAGAGAGAAAGAAAAAGAGAGAGGGGTCGTAGAGAAAGTAATGTTATACATCCATCTGTACGGAGAGCACCTCCCTGGAAATAAACATTATAATACTTTCATTCATGTGCTGTCCTTTCCCTGAGCAGGACAGTCTCATGGTTCTTTTTCTGCCCATCCCCCTCCTCAGCACATATTGCCTGTTCTAAGCAGAGTGAGCTAGCTGTAAACCACACCAGGTCTATTAATTAATTAATGTACCCTAACTGTAGGCTTGGCTCCCTCCTTTGAAGGGGAGAAGGTCTGAGCAGCCTGCAGTGGTGGCCGCTGGTTTCTCTTTCGGTTACTGCAGTGTTATAGAAGAAAAACAAGTCCTATTGAAGAGCAGCAGAAAACTGTGAGAGGGAGAAATATATCTGCACCATACTCACTATTAATCATCCACTGCCATTGTGGTCCTGTCCTGTACTCGGCGGCAGTGCAGGCAGGCAGATAGAGAGATATAGGAAAAGTGAGAGAGGGGGAAGGGTGGCTGCAGGAAGAACGAGAGGGAGATAATGGTGAGGGATCAGCCAGTATATCCATCTCAGCTCCTCCTGTGGGGCTGGGGAACACTGCTGCTGTGTCAGTGCATGTCCTCCGTAGTCTCCCAGATCCCGGATCCTGAGGTAAGACAGCCTGCTACCTCACCATGTCCTCCACAGCTTACCTTAGGATAACCTCAAAATTATTCCGTGAGGAGCAGCGTTACATTTCCTCAGGTGGCTTGATATGATCCCTGGACATGTTTTTGTTGTCTCTCGCCCTGTAAGAAGAATTTGTGATCTGTGTGTTCTCACAGCTGCAAACAAAAGGGTTACTGATACAACAAGTTGTTAATGCTCCTGTTTAGGGTCCATAGCTAGTTGTAGTTCGCTAGTCCACTGAAATGCCAAAATGTCTTAATTTTCTAATGTTTCAAAGCTGACTGCAAGGAAAGCTTTGGGTTTTTTGACAAAATACTAATAAGATTTATATTTCCAAAACAATTAAAGCAAAAGTAAACTGGAATGCAACTAGAATTGCAATGAAACAACATAGGAGTTGAACAATCTCAATAGTAACATGACTCAGTAAATGAGAAGATATTAATATTTAGTAATTCATATCATTGTTTTTCTGGAAGTTGTAAAGTAATGAATACTCACACTTGGAGTGACTGTGTTAACACCTTTAATGGCAATCAAATAAAAAACACAATGAGCCTTATGTAGAAAATGTCAGTCTTAGTTTGAAAAATACCCACCCTGTTTTTATCTTTTATTTTTTATTTTTGCACAAGCACAGCTTTGTAAAAGTAAAACATAATATTTATTTGAAGACACGATAAGCTTTAAATGTGAACCCATGGAGTCTCATTAGCCATCAATATTGTAAATGAACACACACACACACACACACACACACACACACACACACACACACACACACACACACACACACACACATATATATTGTATATTCATTCATAGAATGATTTTGTATTTTTAACATTGATAACTAATCACAATCACAAGGTAACTTCACGTCAAGGTATTTCCTAATATGTCATTTGTGCCATGAAACCTTTGGTTTATGCCAACAAATCCTGCCAAATGAAATTCTACTCTAGAGAAAAGTAATGTTCTTTCTATCAAACCACCTCTTATCTGCTATTTCAAAATCCTCAGTGTTGACAACTTCAGTGCCTCACATTGTTGTCACACCATTTCTCTATTTTCCCACAAAATGGTGTTTGGTAAAAGGCATAAATGCGATAAGTGCCCATTTTCCTTCCTAGTGCTTGTGGCTTTGTGGATGAAAGTATAGAGTTTGCAAAACAACCTTGTATCATTCAACCAGGAGATCAATATGGGGTGGACAGCAAGCAATCCTAATGATAATTCTATCATGGAGCTGATGCTTGACTGACTGACCTATTAATCAAAGCCATTGATTTAATCCAAAGACAAATATTATTTTGATACTTTTTCCCCCACTCTCCTTCTCCAGAGCCAGCTGTGTTAAAATGTGTAGTTTGTTTTGGACATATTGACTTTGTTTTGTGCAATGGAGAAATGAGTTGTTGAATTCTAATATGAAATTTTTGAGGAAATGCAGGAAAAGCAGATCAAGTGATTTTTAATGAATGCTGCTCTCGAAGTTGTTTTTGTGTTTATTTTCTTGGCAGCCATGGGAGAAATGCAAAAGGTTTTTTCATCTGCATATTTGCTTTTTGGCATCTTACTCAAGCCCTGAATAAAAATTCTCCAAATCAACTATGTGGTTTTTGGTCAGAGTGTATATGTCAGAAACAGTTAAATGTCATACAGTCATATAATACTTATAAAGAATAATTCAACCATCCTCATACAATTGTATTAAAAATTACTGAGTGCAGACTGAAAATTGAGATGCATTGGCATGTACAAGTCATACTAATGAATAGGCTGCACAAACAGAGACCAAAGATTGTTAAAAAAATTAGCTCTTATCTTAAGGCCAATCAAAAACTGGTCCATTTCTGAAAGATCAGCATAACTGTAAAATGTCAAAGCAAAATGTTATTTCTTCTTTCCTTTATGGCTGCCCCTTTCAGGATTTCCAACAACTAATCTTCTGCCTCCATCTAACCCGATCCTTGGCATCCTCTTCTCTTACATCAACTTGTGAGAGACATCATGTCCTCTTTCACTCCTTCCATAAATCTCGAAGGGGCTTCCTCCAGGCCTCCTGCCTGGCAGTTACAACCTCATCATCCTTCTTCCAATATATTTACTGTCCCTCCTCTGTACATGTTCAAACCATCTCAGTCTGACCTTGCTGACTTTATCTCCAAAACATCCAATATATGCTGTCCTTCTGATGGCCTCATTCCCAATCCTATCCATCTTCATCACTCCAAAATCAAACTTCAACATTTTCTCCTCTGCCACCTCAAGCTCTGTTTCTTGTATTTTCCTCTGTGCTGATGTCTCCGAAACATACAACATCACTGGTCTCACAACTGTCTTTTCCATTGTTACTTTGGTTCAAGCTGATGCTCCTTTATCACAAGTCACATCTGACACCAGTTCCAACCTGCTTGTACATGTTTTCCCCCCTTTTTCCACACTCTCCATTATTTTGTACTGTTGACCTCCAGTACTTTCTGTATCATTTGGGTCCCTCTAATTTACACAAATGTACTTTGTTAACAGCGGCTAACCTTCATTCCTCTCCTCCCGAGGCATTCCTTTATCTCTTCAGATTTTAATCCACCTTGTCTCTGCTCTCACTGCAGATCACAATATAGTCTGCAAACATCATAGTCCATGGAAATTCCTGCCTAACTTAATCACCCTGTCCAGAGCTGGACAGGGTAACAGAGCTGAATCCTGATACAATCCCACCTCCCCTTTAAAATCCTCTGACACACCTACAGCACACCTCACCACTGTCTCGCAGCTCTCACACAAGTCCTGCTGGACTCTAATGTACTTCTCTGCCACTCGAGACTTCCTCACACAGTTCCAGAGTTTCTCTCTTGGCACCTCTGTCATATGCTTTTCCTGTTCTTACCATCAACACTCTCAAAGAAAATATTACATCTGTAGCACTCTATTCCTCTGTTGCGACCACAACTCAGCACTTCTCCCTTATTCTTAGAAATCAACATAAGCACACTTCCCTCCATCCCTCTGGTATCCTCTCCTCTCACTCTCTAAGAGCCTGTTGAACAATCTTGAGCTTTGGACTGATCCGGGGTGAAAGTTGTAGGTTTAGTCTGCAATAGGTTTAACTTCGAATACCCTTATATAACCGTCTGCATTTTTTCTCTGGGTAAAACAACAACAACATTATCATTGACATCATGAAGCAAAGAATAGGACTTTGTAATCTTATGACATTTGTGACATGTGCCTTTTAGGATTATCTGTGGATAAACACAGCATGATGAAAAATATAACCTTTAGCTTTAAAAGTGTAAAAAGGTTCTTAGGTTCTTTTACATGTGTTGTAAATCTACACAGACACGCACACGCACTGTGTGCACACACATACAAACACACACACACAGTGTGTGTGTGTGTTTGTATGTGTGTGTGTATATATATATATATATATATATACATTTGTTTGACCATACTGATGTAATTTAAATAAGTAATGTTTGTTAACACAGTAATCATGTTATAATTACAAATCAAGCAACACTTTATGGTTTGGTTATTTGTCTATTAGTTAGTTTTACATTTCTCGAGTTATGTACATGGCCATATGTATTATGGCTGAATTGGTGAAAAAAAAAAAAAAAACTTCTGTCGTGATTAAGCTTTATGATATCCGTCTACAATTGGATTCAAGCATATGTTCCTTTGAATATTTTTATTTTACATTTTTTATTGACAAGTATTCATTTTTAGCATTTCTCAAGGTTTTTTTGACATATTCATAAGGTGTTCATTTTTATGGAATTATTTTTTGTTTACAGATCCCAGCTCTAAGACATTGACATTTCTTCATATTTATCTTGAAAGTGTCAGTGGGCTGATTTCTTTTCCTCAAGTGAGCAGTTAGCTGATAGAAATTAAGAATTTTTCAAAGAGCATAAAATCGATATTTCTGTAAATTAAATTAAAAGTTAAAGTTAAGATACTATGGGTACAATGCAGCTCAGATGATGTTGCACCATAATGGAAAACTAAAACTTGATGGAAAAAAAAATCATTTTCCACATGGAATAAATTAGGCAATATTGCATATTACATATTTTTTCAATATTGCATTCAACATATTTCTTTTTTCAAATGTATTGAATTATTGTGAAAACTCTACTTTCCTGAATAACAACCCTGACACCGGCAACAGCTCTTATAGCTGTGCCTTTATTTGCTGTGTTAATACTTCTATTAAGATTAAAATATTGTCTTTTTTCCCCCTCAGCTTTTACCCACTGAACCTCCAAAGAAGCCAGACCCTGTCACTTCAGAGACTGTTGTTTTTTGGGGGCTGCGGTTATGGCAGGTCATCGGCATCTTCGCTATGTTTGTTTTGGCAGTTGGTTGGTAATTCTCATGAAATCACACACTTTTTTAGTCACACAAACACTCTTGAAATAGACAGCCACAAAAAACGTGCAATCAATTTAAATCCATTGTTTGATTGTCAAGCGCCGTGTGTTTTCAAGTGAGAATATTATACGTATATGTTTTTAAATATTTAGCTATATCTTCTTCTAAGTTTAATTTCAAAATCTCTTTCAGGGTCTCATTAGTGAGTTTTTGCTGAAACAAATGGCAACTGCTCTTTTTCAGCTCTGCTTGACTTTAAACATCTCTAAAGAAAATCTCTATTCAATGAGGCTGTGGTATTTGTTTAGGTATTGCTGTTTTATCCTTTCTGATGTAATTACAACAACACTTAAGTGCAGCTCACTCTCCTGCAACAATTAGTACAGGCACTTTTCTAGTCCATTGGGCTTCAGGCTTAACAATTCACATTCAGGGTGCTCTTGATCTCAAGAAACAAGCATGGCAAACAACATAGGGTTTCATTCTTTAATATTAAAACTCAATTTTCTGAACACATTAAAACACTACATACTAAAATTGTCGGTAAAATATATACTGTCAGATTAATTTGGGATTTTTGTGCTAATTTTAAAGTTGTGAAAGTCGAACCTGCAAGTAATTGGCAAAAGGTAACCGTCATTGGAACTGTTTTATTTATGGGAACTGAAGCTTTCACAAAGTTGAGCTCTATGAATTTGATATAACGGCAAATGCACAGGTAGATGGAAGTTCCTGCTGGGCATCTCTGCCTTTCTTACCTCTTCCAGTGCCCATGGGTCAGCCACAGGGACACCTGCTGCAGGATCATCAGCCAGGAACCACCATTCATCAGTGTTTCGCCCCTTTATGCCTGGAACGTCTCCTGGGGGTGGGGCAGCGACAGGGACGTCTCCCTGTCACTCCCTGCAGCTGATTGTTTTTACCCCCTGCGGCTGTTGTTGGGGTTAGCTGATCTTTCCCCAGCACCTGACCTTCCTCCTCAGCCAGAGCCAAAAGCTGCCTTTCTAAGCCTCCTATGCCAGCTCTTTGACTGCTTTCTTCAACCTGCCTCCGGTCGCTCCTGCGTCCCTCAAGAGGCGCATGGCTGACAGCCCTACAAAGCCATGGCGTCCCACCTCAATGGGGTAGATGATGGTCTTCCAGCCAGCTTCCAAACACTCAGCGGCCAAATTGGCGTATTTTGCCTTTTTGTATTCAAAGGCAGCCTCGATCCCTTCCTCATGTGGGATTGTAAGTTCAATGAGGTAAGTCAACCTTGCACTGCAATGTTGGGGCAGAGAGATGTAGTGGTGATCTCTATGGGGAACTGAAGTTGCCTGTTCAAGTCAACCCTCACTTCCCACTGCTTGTCAGGGGAAAAGGGTTGAGTGACTTCTTTTTGCCTGGCGTGTCTATGTTTGCCGCCTTCTGAAACAAAGTTGATGATGCTCTCTGCTGGTGGTGACTTTTTGTTATCTTGTCGAGAACTCTCCAGCACCTCAGCTATCTTTCTCTGGACCTGGTCGTGGCGCCATCTGTAGCCCCCCTGAGAGAGCATGATCTTGCTGACAAGGTGGCATTGCAGAGGTAGCAGCATTCCTTGCTCCCAAACCACTGGTGGAGGTTACGGGGGCAGGGAAGTGTGTCGTATGTTGCGTGAATGAGAAAGCTAATCCTTGCCTGGGGCATCTTCCACAAGTCTGATCAACTGATGTTCCGGGGGGGGGGGGTTCCCTCTCAAGATGTCTAGCTTCCTGCCAGCCCTATGATACAGCCTTGATCTTGACGCGCTCTTCCTCCAACCTTGCCACCTCTGCCACCACCATCTCTTTCCTTTCTTTGCGGTTGGTTTTGGACCAGGAGAGAGGCACCTCCCCCCAAACCTATTCCTGCTCTACCTACCTGGACTCTGCCGACAACCTCTTTGTGTTGCAGCCCGCAAACTGCGTGCTCGACCTCTGTTTGGACATTCCACTTCCAACCCATAGGAACCCTGGTAAATCCTTACTGCCTGATCAGTGGACTACCTTAGCTCAAGGACCAGCCTGGTCTCCTCTTGCATATAGCCCTTACTGATTGATTGCAGTGGCAGTTGAAGTGTGTTCTTTCCAAAGAGGCCCTGAGGCATGTGGAAGAAGTCCATAGCATGGCTGATCAGCAGGTGTGGGACTGATCCATACGCATTGGCAAGGTCTAACCAGATGACGTGGAGGCCAGTCTTCTCCTGCTTGGTCTTCTGGATCTGGTCCAAGGTCATTGTGGAGGGCTCTACGCACCCTGGGAAACCCGGGACTCCTGCTTCTCCGCAGTTGTTGTCAATATAGCCATTCTCTAAGAGATAGGTGGTCATACTTCGGACCAATACGAAGAAGAGGAAGATCTTTCCTTCTGCGTTTAGCAGCACAATGTTCCTGAATTGGCTTATGTCTTTGGAGTTTGTTGCCTTGGGGATGAAGACTTCTACTTCTCTTTGACATTCTGATGGGATAAGTTGTGTCTTCCAGGCAGTTCTCATCAGGTACCATAGCAGCACTAGCACCTTGGGGCAGTTCTTGTAGAGCTAATAGGGGACTCCATTGGGGCCAGTGGTAAAAGCGGATCTTGCGTTCTTAACAACTTGCCTCCCTTGTGGTTTCTTCTTTTCCTCCAGCAGCTGCCTGACATGCTTGAAATGGTCTTTGAAGAGGCTGGTTTGTTTTTTTTGCTTCCATTTGCTGTGGTTGTGGATGCGTTTGGCACTGCAAAGCCTGGCAAGTCATTATCTGACCTCCCCCCACAGGACTTTCAGGCCTTCTCTCTCTGGCTACGTTTCCTTCCACCAGTTCTTACAGTGTTGTCGACACCTTTGCACAAGCTGGGTGATCTCCTTTTCCCTCCTTCCCTTTTCTCTTGGGGCAGTCCCCTGTTTGGGGTAACTTCACCGAACCTGTCCTTACAGGTCTGGTATATTATGTCCCCAAACAGGTTAAGCTTTGCCTCAACGCCTCCAGGCAATGCTTCCTCCAGTGTCTTAGTCAGGTCTGTGTCCAATATGTGCTATGCCTCTGCGTTGTTTGATTTTGGCCATTTGATCTTGTTCTTTCTTGCTGGCTTCTTAATCTCTGCTTGTAGCTCTGTTCTGTATGAGGTGGTGGGGACTGGGTTTAATGCCCATGCAGGGGCTCTGCTTCCACCAGGGGGCCTTCTTCCTTTGCGCCCTTTGTGCCTTCAGCAACGTTGGGCCCATCAGCTTTGTGGTTTTCAACCCAGCTTTTGGTCCCTCTTGTCTTACCCGCTGGAGCGGTGCAAGGTTGCTGTTGGCCTTCCTGACGCACCTTTCTGTCCCCTGGTGGATTTGCATACCCTTAAACGTGGTAACTTTTTCCCATCCGCATGCAAACTTTCAGAGGGTCTGCTCCTTGTTTGCTGGTGGTCTGGTGTTCTCGTTATCCATTTCCATTTCCATCGTTACTATGTGATCCGTCCTATCAGGCCCATCTTTCACCCCGCCCCTCGGAGGGCCCCCGGGTTGTTTTCTCTCTGTATTTTTCATAGTTGCTTTTGAACAGAAACTGTTTGTCATATTACCTGCAGAGCAGCGTACTCTTTGATACTGCAGTGATTTGTAAGGGTTTTGAGAAGAGGTAAAAACACTAACCTCAGCCATTGCTGCAATGCTTTTGCAATTGGTGACCAAGGCTATAATTTGGTAAAAAGCAAAACACGATTTTTAAAAATTCAAATCAAGAGAACATGAATCACAGCAGATTATCATGTGCAGAACAGAAATCATTGTTGCATGATTCATGCATTTTTTACATTCTGATTTGTCACGATTTATAAAGCTATGGGTTCAGGGTTAAACGTCTAAGCACATGACTGACATGCAGCTAAATGATAACTTCAATCAAAACCCTTCTTCTGTCTCCACCCCCTTCCCTTTAGTTATCACACTGTGTTGCATATTCAAATGCCGAATTCCAAGAACCAAAAAGGAAATAGAGGCACGACATGCACAAAGACAGGCTGCCAAGAAGTATGCCAACACATTAGAGACAGTACCACCCCTCAATGAACTAACCGAGATCCCTGGATGTAAGTACCTCTCACTCTCCAGTATCAAGACAGCGATTTAATTTGTGATCATTTGTTGTTGAATTGCTTTGGGTATGTCGGCTTGTCTCTTTCACTGCATTACTTAGCACAGGTAAATTGTGCTTCTTTGATTGCTATAACTGCTCTATATGGGATAAATAAGACAGCTCAAAATGATGAAAAAATTGGTTTGTTTGCTATTTAGTGAATGAAATAGTACTGTGAAAACACAAACAAGGTTTGCCTGCTTTTTTTCTTGCAAATTTTATATTCCAGATTAAATTGAATGCCTCATAGGTACACCATATATTTCATTTAAACTCAACATATTTGACTGTTTTTTTTGAATCTATTAATTCTAAACCTCTCCTTTTCAATTCTCTTCTTTTCTTCTTCTCTTCTCTTCTAGCTTCCTCTGATACTTCTGCTGTGCAAACAGTCTCTGAGCAAGTCCAAATTCAAAGTGCTAACAGCCAGCTTTCAATAGTCACTGTCAGTGAGGAAAACCTGAGCTCCGTTTCTTTGCCAGAGACAGGATGATTTATTTATTTTTTTTCTTCTGCTTTCCTCCCTCCAAATTTTCAAAAACGCAATGTAGACACCAGTAGTCACTCTGAAGCTTTTCCGTTTGTCTATCATCTATTTTCCCTGTATTTAGCAATGCAGCACTCTATTTTAAAAACACATTCAAACAGCTAATCGAATTTATATCATGATAATGGCACACAAAAATGTTTTTTCTTGAGAATCTGCCTTGAAGTTACAATGAAGTTCAGCATTAAATTGAACTTCTGTTAAAATAAAATGTGAAGTTGGTTACTGCAAGTCAAATGTATTTAGGGCAGCTCGAAATTTGTATTTTGTCAGCCTTCTCCTTTCTAAAAGCTTAGATGCTTTTCATACATTGTAGGTGCAAATATTCTGCCTTAGAAAAAAAAACATGTCAAATTATACAATAACAATGCAACATGAGAGCACATGACTTTGATATCACTTTGGCAACTCTGAGACTAGAAAGCAGTTGTACAAATGGGAACGCATGCCGCATGCCTTATTCCAAATGTTTGTTCTCATTCTTTTTTCCTGTTCTCTACCTTGTCTGTTGTCTTGCTAAGATTAACTTTGAATAAAGCAAATCAACCAAAGTATCCTCGCTTTTATAGATTTCTTATGATAAACTTTGTCATCATGTGCTTCATCTTTGATTACTTGATGTTTCTTAAATGTCTAATTGCTTCTTGTTCTCTTTTTTTCCCTCTCGGGAGTTTGGTGTGCCAGGCTTCTGTTTACAGAGCCTTACAGTAGCTGCTTTGTTGTGGTATACTCAGGTTAAGAACGCTGACAAATATGGACTAACGTGTGATATGCATATCTGTGTACAGATGCGACTCACTTTTTATTGCCTAATTCATTCATAAAAATAACATCAATAAATATTTTTTTTCCCTTCAACACTTCGGAATCGTAAAGACATGTCAGAAATATATACTTAGAGTGGTGAGAGTGCTCAAAATGCCTAAAGAATGTATTTGATATGCATTGAGGAGAATCTTTCATCATCATTAGCACAAACAAACCAACACAATAACTTGAAGTGGAGCAGAGGAGGAGCTACTCTGATTGCAGTCATTATCATGACTAACACATTCACACATATTCATTCATCTCTCTTAATCACAAATTCGAACCCAAACATCTGCAATATTTACTCCATTCGCCAAAAGAACCAACATAAATGAAAGCAAAATACGTTAGACTCAGTGTACATAGAACTGATTTTGTAATGATGTCTAGAAATATTGTCACAGTGACTAAATGAATATGACTGAATAAATCTGAAGCCCGTCTGACAGTGAAAATGTGACACTTCATGGTGCCCCATTAGCATTCAGCCAAATGTTTTTTTTCTTCTATTTATCTATTTTTTTTCTTTTTTGACAGACTTTAAATAACAGCTATGGCATGGCAATGAATAATTGTTAATTATCTCTTCATGTTATAAAAGTAAACTTATACAAAATCAATTGAGGCAAGAGAAAATTACTTGTTAACACAAGGGAAGTATACATGTGTTGAAATATGAGGCATATTCAGATTTCAAGCCTCATATGAAGAAAACTGTTCACAAACCCCCTGATGGTTAGTTGCCTGTTTTAAGCCAGATAGTTTAACCTACCTTCTTAAAACACTGTTTGGCGAAAAAATTCTGCATTCGTTATAGCCCTTGAGCTACTTTTGACATTCGACATGTGTCATTTGGCCCCTTGGCCTTTGATTGTCTAAGATGGCTGCAGCATTTTAAAAGCACAAGGAAAATAATAAAAACAAATATACATACATATACACACATATGTATAAACATGTATATATATTGCCGCAAAAACATAAAAAGAGAGATAAGAAAAAATAGGAAATGATGTTTCAATTGGTCTCTGTTAAAATAATTTCTTGCTGTTTTTTCAATGAAAGACCCCCTTTCTCTCTCTCTCTCTCTTTTCTCTCCCTTTCTCTTGCTGTAATTTTGTTCATTGAAAGGAACATGTTCACAGCCAGGTGCAATCACGGTCTCATCAAAGAAAGAAGCTAGTTGCCGTGAAGAAAAAAAAAATGAAAAAAAAGGAAATATATACACACATATATATCACTAAAAAAAATATAGTCACGTACATGATGTATGACTCACAAAAGAGGGCAGCCGCTTGGTACACCAGTTGCAATGCATGGGCAGTAGCTTGCCATTGTATGATTTAGTGCTGAAAAACCCAACTTCTGTTACAGCTGAGTGCCTGATCAGTCACACCTCCACATTTTATAAACAGGTAACATTTAGACATTCTTTCCCATTTCAAGCTTTGTGTCAAAAAAACCAATCCTTTCTATCTATTAAATGGTTCCTTGATTTGTCTTGTCTTGGAAAAATTCCTCTTTTACTGTTGTTATTTTAGGTCTTTTTTTTTAAACCATTATCTTTTTATGTAATAAACTGATATGCACATTGATTTTCAAAGATAACATGAATAGAGAAATAGTTATTACAAGAAAATAGTTTCACTGAAATAACAGTGAAAATTCTCTCAATTAATGTTAAAAATACAATTACATATAGTGGAAGTGGGTAGAGCGTACACATCATTTTCAAGTGACGATAGAGCTAGGAAAAAAAGTGCAGCTCTTTTTTATTTGGCAACTGGGATGATTTAAAAGGCATTTGCAAAATTATTTAAACAACTTAAAACCCATTCAAATTATACCTTAGTTTCTTTGAAAGGAAAAGCCTGAGATTTCGCTGTTCCTCAGCATTGACTGCTGTAAACATGAAATATATTGATTATTAGAAAAGATAGAAACAGTTGTGCCATCATCATATGCTGCCTACTTAACATATTACTCAGGTATACATTTTCTTTATTTCTTCCTTTAAAATCACAGAGGTAAATCTCAATGTTATTGAAAGCCATGTTTTTACTTTTTTAACTCATTTGTACTTTTTCAGATTATTAGTTATTTTGGCGCAGGATATTTGTGTAACTGATGTAATTGGTGTTTTTAACTAATCTAACCAGTAAATTGTGTCATGAGAGATGTACCATTTGATTTTAGTGATGATTTTTTTCCCTTGAAATGTATGTAAGATAGCAAGAAGTAGTAAAGACTTATGTGGAGTGAGAAATTGACTTTTTACGGAACAATTTCCATGATTATTTGACGTTTTGAATTGACGTCAGTAGATTTACAAAGCTTGATGAAGCTGTTCCTCACTAAAATCATATTTTATCAACCTTCTACTTCTTTTCCAGCCCTTTTTGTTAATGTGGTATTGGCAATATAATTCCCAGTGTACTTCCTTCAATTTAAAAACTAATTTGGTTTCAAAAACATTTTCAAACTTTTTGGGAAAAAAAAAAGAAAACTCAACACAATGGTGCAAACATGGCACCAGCTGGTTTGTGATGGTATGATGGCATTCTTGCATAGACATATTACCAAATAAATAAGAATAATTCTCACAACACTTGGCTCAGCCATGGAAGTTGTGTGTTGAGGCCAGAGATAGAAGTAAAAATCAAGAGTGAGTGAGTGAGTGAGTGAGAAACTGACTGATTCACCAAGTGACTCAGTGACACAGTTTGTCACAGACACACTGTGTCTCAGCATGCCTCATTGTGGCAGTGGGTTAAATTGAGCTGACCATTGTTCGAAGGTCATAAATATATGCAGTTATTACATCATGTGCATTTTTAAAACATTCAAATAAAATAAGCAAATCCTTTGGATCTTAGATGGAAGAAATCCCTTGGACCGTTTTGATTCCGCGAATGTGGAATGGGTCAATTCCACCATGACATCTTGTCCCTTACATTTGTCTTGTTTTTCTGCAGCTGCAAAAGCAGAAGAAAATGAAGAGGTAACGACAGTCTCCGGTAAATTGGATGGTGATAAAGGTGATAAGAAGACCAAGGAGGGTAAAAAAGAGAGCAAAAGTACCAAAGAGAGGAAAGCAGATGAAAATGATCAATCCACAAAGAAAGGGGGTGAAAAGGGAAATCCCAGCAAGGAAGGTGGTCAAGGAAATTTGAAGAAGTCCACAGATAAAGGAGATAAAGGGGAAACAGGAGACAAAGAAGGCAAAGGAGGGACTATGGGAGGAGCCAAGAAAGCTCAAAAATGAACTCTTTCAGTGCTTGACAGACATTTTTCACAAGAAGAATTTTGGATATTTATTTTGTAAAATTATATTTGTACATTATATTTTAAATAAATAAAATATACAAAAATATGATACTGGAACTCCATTGACTTCAAATCATAAAAATGCAAAAAAAAGATTCGCTGTCGAAATTGTACAATAAAATAATGTTTATTGTCTTCTTCACAATTCACCAATGAACACTATAGACCAGAAAACATTTGGCAATTCCATTCCAACGGATATTAACAATCTGCCCAAATAACTGTATAGCGATGAGAGAATGAGATATGTCAGTGTCTACATACTGTTTGTAAAGCATGAAAACCAATATCAAATCCACTGAGTACATTTCGGCACAAGATAAATAAAGACAATGAAAAACACTTAATACTTCTATGAGAGGTATTTGAAAGACATTGAAATACAATATTAGCTCTACGATTATTGGCCTTATTATACACCTTCAAAACACAATCATTTTACATGATACAATCAGAACACAATACTGTATTGTAGGGTATTAAAGTGCTCAAATAGAATTTTCCAAGTCTTGTAAAAAAGAATATCCATGCTCATAACATCCTCTAAATATAGCAACTGCCTGTGTTACACAACACTAACGTTTCAATTCCGAGAGGAAAGTCATGAAATGCCAAATTGAATCGGAGGAATAAACCTGGTCAGACCCTAAACTCCTGAAATAGATAAAGTCGTGGTAAAGTTTGTTAAATTTGGTTAATAACTGCTGACTATAAGGAGACATGTATGAGAGAGGAGACAAAAACAAGTGTACAATAATGTATCATCAGATAGCAAAGGTTTCTCTCAACATTGGCCTTCTCCATCTTTCCATCTCTGTGGCCTGCAGCCAGCTTCAACTTAAGAGTCAATCCGCTCATAATCAAGTTGCAATCATGAGCCCTCTTCATGGAAACGCTAAGGTGGGTCTAACTTGAGTCCCTTAAGGGTAACAAACATTTTACAGAGTTCCACTGCTAATTAGTCAAAATGTTCAGGCCTCAGACCTACTGTCAAAAACAGATGGAACCTGCTTTGGTCAAATGAGTGTTTTGAATATTCCTAAAATTTATTGCGAGGCTTAAGTTCTACTACATTTTTTCTTGTCCAAAAATACCGCTGGTGGTTTATTGACATGTCAGAAGTTCATGAGATGCCTTTCTATTTTACTGAAGAGACAGTATCAAAGTCTGTATTTGTAGCAGAATCATTTAGCCCCTACATCATATTAGATTACTACTTTAATAATAAGTATTTATAAAATGTTTGTGGCGTTTGCTTAGAATAATCTACAGGACCAATGATCTTTATATTGACAAAGCACTTAATGAAGCGCAATCCTTTGAGAATTATTTGACAAAAGATATAGGTCTGTGGAACACAAGATTAAGTTGGCTAAGGCTCTGTTATTTAACAGAATTATATAAGTAATAAAAAGTACACCACCAGATGCATTTGTTGTGCGGTTTATCAAAGCAAGAGTTCACTTTGCTGAATGATTTAGATGCAGAGAAATGCAAGATCGGATGGATGGACTATTCGGTAATACAGTTGACTAGACTGATGATTAAAAACTAAGGCAAAAAAGGAATGGCCTTCAAATAGGTTGTAATAAATCTGAAAATCAATAATTATGAACATTATTTAGAAATGAAAGCTTTCCCACCAATTAGAAATAAAAAAACAAACAACACAATGGAAATGGCAAAAATATAAACTTAATATGATTATAATTGACAAATCATCAATATGACACCATGCTCTAAATAATTTCCAGATAATTAAATAAATTTGAATAAAGAGAATATAAGAAAACTGCTAAATCTCATACATCAAGGTGGTCAAAACCAAACTGCAACGTTAAAATTGACTCAAGTTAGGGGAAACCAGAGTCCTCAATTCATTAGATACAAATCAACCTTTAACAGTTAGATTTGTCCGTTTTTTTACAAAGTTAAAGAGTGCTGTAAAAGCATTTCCTCACTGCTCTCACTGAAAAACCATGAAAACAACCGAGAAAATGAATCTGAATCTGTGTAGGAGCTACATTGCCACATTAAGACTTTTTGGTCACTGTAAACAAGGATATAGATGCTGGAAACACAATGAAAGGCTGTAAATACTCTTCTATGGCAGTCTATCATTCCATTTCTTCTTTGGTATGATGTTACTCAACCTGTGAAACAAGTAACAGAATGTGTAAAATCTTGTGGAATGTTTCATTAAATGCTAGTTCAAATGCCCTCTGTTGCCTGTAAATATTTTCACCAGTTTTGCTTTGGACTATATACATAATCAGATATTGCAAACGTTCCGTAAACAAACACATAAAAAATACACTGAAACATCTTTTAACATTTTCAAACACATGAACAATACTGAACAATTAGCATGGATTTCTGATCTTTGTAAACATTGTGACTTGTATATACATCAATAAGCAGCACACCACTAGACCATCTACAAGAATTACAGTTATTCATTCCTTGGTTTTAATTTGTTTCAACCATGAATGATACTCTTGGAATTCCAGGGAAATTTGAGATTTTCCTGCATTTCTCTTTTAACTGACATTCCACTTGAAAATATGACCTTTTCCTACATCCTGTGTTTTTTTTAAGTGGGGTGTTTTTTTGTTGAAAAGATTTGAAGACAAAATAATGAAGTTCTTCATTGTTAGATCAATATTAGCAGTGCTTATTAGCTAAGACTAAATCCAAAGAGTGATGGTCTCTTTAGACATCCTCACTTTGGCATCATGGTGTGTGTGTGCCTGTGTTTATCATTATATTTTGTACAAAATGTAAATGTTAAACATTCATTTGAGCATTGTGTTGAGTCAGGTATACTGTGAGAATATTGAGTCCTTCAGATCAGCAGAAAGGGTATATTTTGAAATAAGAAATACAGCTGTATATTACAACCAACATCCTCTGAGCAAAGACTTGAATATGCTAAAACACCTCTTTACACATATCAAAATAGGCATACAACAACAGCAAACTGCAGTTACCTGAGTACCTTCCCTTTTACACTGAAGTGGATTTAAGTCAACGTAAAACAAAAGTTAGAAAGTTTTGTAAAAACTGGATTAAAATCATTTGAAGATTAATTAATGTCCAATTGTAGCTATCTCTATGTGATGACATACACAAAAGATTAAGGCTATTCATGGCAACTTGACCCAAGTCTGGGTTATGAACAATATCAAGACAAATCTGACAGTTATGGCAGTGGAAAAGTACATAAGAAATATCAGTCTACCCTAAGACTTTTACACATTCACTGTGACAGGTGGTTGGTGAAAGTGTTGAGAGTATATGCCTTATCAATGAAGGTCATAATCCCCATATAAAGGTGGACCAGCCCATTTAAGCGATGCATAGACTCTTTTCACTTCATCAGTTGTCAATGTTCTAGCTCGATTCACAGGAAAAATAACTGGCAAGAATTGGTGCATGCAGCCTTCCCCTTACGACCATCCTGAGACTTTCCTGGCTTTTTTTTTTATCAATGAAAAACTCTACATGCAGTGCCATGGATGTCACATGACTGTCTCCCTCTCTTCCTCCACCACAGGAGAGGGCTTCTCATCCTCACAGGCTCGTGTGTGAGAAGAGTGCTGTTCTTCAGGAATGTGGAGCTCCTGCCCAGATGAAGGTATAGAGTTCTCTGAGATGGAGCCATTCTTCACATATCCTGGGAGGTTGCGGTGCCCATTCACAGGCACTGGCCCTAGCCTTGAGGCGAGGTGGAGAGCCAGTGGCCCTCTTGTAGTGACGTTAGTAACACTGGTGTGTGAAACCATTGGTCCATAGCTGTAAGTGTTACTACCGCTGCGAGCTTTTCTCTTAAAGTCCAGGGCTAAAGTCCTACGGCTCCAGGACTTTTTGATCTCAGCTTGAACCTTTGGAGAGAATGCATTAAGTTATGCTGGGGTTTAAATAGTATGCAGCCACTTTTTAATTGTAAGACTTCAAAATGCCTGAGCTGTTACCTCTCCATTGCAAAAGCAGTATATGATGGCAACAAGGAAACCCTGGAAAAGACAATAGAATTATGTTTCTTTTTTCATCTACTCATCTCCAATGCAATACATTCGATGTGCAGACTCAGGGTACCCAAAGATCATGAGAAATACACAATGGTGTTGGTCAAACGAAAAAACAAATAAGCAAGCCGATAAGCAAGCAAAATACAATGTAAAATATATATATATATATATATATATATATATATATATATATATATATATATATATATATATATATATATATATATATATATGAGATAATGACATACATATGCACTATATCCTCTGATACGAATGAATGAAAAGAATGAATTTTCAGGGCAGCTATTATTAGGATTTATGCTAAGTCAGTGTACTCCGAAGAGGAAAAAGGTAGCAAAGTATCAGGAGGAACAACAGTATGGCAAGGTTTTTTTTTTTGTTTTTTTTTTACAGTACTTGCAATATTTGTAGACTCTTCACCTGGATACATGTAAAACATGTGTGTATCTTTACTTCCAAGCTTCAAACAACATTCATTTAAAACCCAGGGTTGAGATTTGCCTCCCCTGTAACATAGCAACTTTACCTGGAAGGAGTTAAAAAGCATCTCATAGTGCATCTGGATCTGCCAGGGAACTCCAGACACTTCTGTATAAGGCATGGCATTGAATATGATGTAGTGGACACCAAATAGTGGCATCAACACCAAAGTGGACTTCAACAATTTTCTGCAATATACAAAGAAAAATCTCAAAGAAATCTGTTACATGGTGACCTGTGAGAATTTTAATGCCTTTCCTTTATGTTTTCCTTGCATTTTAACACACTGAATGGTGGAAAAAGACATGGTCTCAACCTGGAGTCTACCAACTATCCAATTTCAGACATCTACATTTCCAGAGACTAATTGCTTAATAGTCCAGGTAAATTTTTACTGGCAATTTTAATTACTCATTGTCTTTCTCCATTTCATGACAAGAAAGGTTACATTATCATAACTTCTTGTAGTCCTTAGCTTTTATCTTATATACTTAATCATATCATATCAAACATTTTTAAAGTGTAATCAAATATGCAGAGATGCAGGTTACAATGAGCTACATGAATCAGAAAGCACAATGTGGATCTTACCTGTACTGCTGCCTCGTGTCACACCTTCCAGCATTTGTTTCACGTAGTTTAGTTGCCAAGACTCTGATAATGTTCAGAAATAATATGAAATTAACCTGTAACAGAAAGTAAAACAGAAGTAAACAGAATTTAATTGCGTGTTAGTGTAAGTGTAATGCACCTTGAACAACATGTGCATTTCCACAAGTGCAGAGATAACTATCACTTCTTTCCCACTGAGGGGCTGGTGCAAGCAGTTAAGAGATATTCACCACAACAGCTGCCAAGATGGGCACTTGATAAATCCATTTCAAATTCCCAGCACTTAAATCCCAGCACCTGCCGAAGACAAACAACGATGAAAAAGGGTAAGAGTTCATTTGCTGTGTGTGATGGTCCGGAATTCTCTCTGGTGTCCCTAATGGACACTCCAAAGTTTTTGAAAGTTTTTTGATAAAAACTCTGACAAGAATAAGGCCTTGGACATTGATGCACATTACTCACTCTGTGTCAGCAAATGTGGCCCTCACGATTGCCCAGACTGTCACAAACACAGCTGGCACACCTGAAAGAGAAAACATTGAAAATCAGAATTAGAAAATTGCTTTCCCTGTGGATAAAAAGAAAAATAATTTAATCATAGCCCTCAGTGCATAAAGTCTACAAATTAGTTATACAAGAAGAATCAGGGGAGCACAGCATCCACATTGTATGCGCTGTGCTTAAATAAGTAACACGCACAGTGTGTACAATGCAGGGGTTGTGAAGCCCGTTTTCAAAATTTCAGTGGACTCCAAATTATACAATACTTGACAATAAGGTGCTTCTGATATAAATAAATGATGTATGATATAAATATGATATACATATATACACAAATGATATATTTGATGTCATACAATTTCTATTGTAGTTTATATATATGCACACACACACACACACACACACAAATAAACATTCACACACACACGCCCATTCACATTCACACCTGCATATAAACTAACAGTAATATGC
>CAAKHD010006889.1:59704-117770 GCA_901007705.1 Fistularia tabacaria | reverse complement strand
TTTCTATTGTAGTTTATATATATGCACACACACACACACACACACACACACACACACACACACACACACACACACACACACACACACACACATAAATAAATATTAGCATGCATCAGCCATTGAATAATTAAAACTGAATATCAACTATGACTGATATTGTATTAAATCAAATAGTTGCAGTGCGTCAAGTAACTAGAGTGAACAATGTACTGTAGCAGAACTGACCCCATCCAATCAGAGTAAATCCCCATAGATACTTTCTGTCTGAGAAGAAGGTCATGAAGATGAGGCTGTGGAGGTACAGACCCTCCACAAGGATCCAGTAGTAATTGGTTGCCAGAAAGTACATGAACAATGTCACAGCTGCCTTGCAGCCAATCTATGAACAAAAGACAAGGACAGAATGATTAACATTATCTCTCTATCTAGTATTAAAATCTTGAGAGGTGGAGGTATGCTCTGGAAAGGAGAGGAATGAAGGTTAGTCACAGCAAGACAGAATATATGTGTGTAAATGAGAGGAACCCGGGTGGAATGGTGAGGCTACAGGGAGTGGAGATCAAGAAGTTGGAGGATTTCATGTACTTAGGGTCAACAGTCCAGAGCATGAAGAGTGTGGAAAAAAGGTAAAGAAAAGGGTTCAAGCAGGTTGGAATGGGTGGAGAAAAGTTTGAGGGTGCTATGTGATAGAAGAATATCATCCAGAATGAATGGAAAGGTTTACAAAACAGTGGTTAGACCAGCGATCCTGTGAGAGACAGTGGCACTGAACAAAAGACAGGAGGCAGAGCTGGAGGTAGCAGAGATGAAGATGTTGAGGTTCTCTTTGGGAGTGACGAAGATTGATAGGATCAGGAATGAGTCCATCAGGGGGACAGCACATGTTAGACGTTTTGGAGAGAAGGTCAGAGAAGCCAGACTGAGATGGTTCGGTCATGTACAGAGGAGGGATAGGGACTATATTGGTAGACAGATGCTGGAATTGGAGCTGCTAGGCAGGAGGTCCAGAGGAAGACCAAAGAGAAGATTTATGGACGTAGTGAGAGAAGATATGAAGGTAGTTGGCGTGAGAGATGAGGATCCAGGGTTAGACAGAAAAGGTTGATTCGCTCTGGGTGACCCCTGAAGGGAAAAGCCAAAAGGAAAAGAAGCAAAGAAGATCTCTCTATCTAGTATTACACCTTTCGGTTTTGAACACCTTTCAAAACCTGACAAAATTGTCCTCCTAATTTTTGATGCCACCTTGCAATTATGTTTAAAGGCTTGATTCTAATTTTACTGAATTGTATTTGGAAAAAAGGTCTCATATTTTGAAAATATATGTTAGTGAAGTGAGCACAGAAATTAAGCAAAATTAATAGTATTGCAGCAGACACTAAGGGGCGTGGCCTCTCTCCCCCCGGACTGGGGCTGGGGGCGTGGTTATGGAGGATGTATTTTATCGCCCCCGAAAGTTCTCAGCCAGTTGTTTGTTGGTGCTTGTTGAATAAAGTTTGAACTCATCCACTGCTCCGCCATCATTTCCTCGCCAAGCACCACATTGGTGGCCCCGACGCAATGATGTCCGACTCCACCTCAGCCACGTTGCCTCAACTCACTAGGCTGGTCCTGCCAATCGCGGCCATACGGGTGCCTGAGTTCTGGCAGAGCGACCCGGCCGCCTGGTTTCAGCATGCCGAAGCTCTTTTCAACCTGCATGGAATTTTTTCAGATGAAGCCAGGTAATTTTTGGTTGCGAGCCATGGAGCTGTTGTGCGACCCCCTGCAGCATGGTAGATATGCCGGAGGCAGCAAGGTGCAGCATTGCCTTCCCCCGACAGACAGATGGAATTGGGCCACGAATGCGAACAAATTTTTTAGCATTGAGGGATGTGGACCAACGTTTGCAACATTTTCCATTGCAAACTTTGCCACATTTTCCACCGTTTCTACGAAACATGGTGTGGAGCATTTCATCCCCATGGTGGGACCGCCTGTTTTTGTGCAGGCACAAACAGGCGCGGTCAAGCTAGCAAATGCTAAGGAGGAGTACGCCGCCATGGAGCGTCGGGGTTTGTGAGACGGTCCGATAGGCTGTGGGCCTGTCTGCTCCACATGGGGCCAAAGGCCGATGGGTTGTGGCGCCCTTGCGGCGACCTTCGCCAGTTGAACAATGTCACCGCGAATGACCGTTCCCCAATTCCCCACATCCAGGATCTCTCGGGGTGGCTTCCGAGTGCCACCATCATTTCAAAGGGGGACCTGGTGTGCAGTTACCATCAGGTGTCTGTGCATGTGTAGGATTTGCCCGGGATCACGATGATCACCCCATTCAGACTTTTTGCGTTCCTTCGCATGCCTTTCGGTTTGAAAGGAGCCGCTCAGACCTTTCAGAGGCTCATGGACTCAGTGCTGTGTGATCTTGCTTTTTTGTTCATCTATTTTGACGACATTTTGGTGGCCAGCCAGTCGGTTGATGAGCGCCTGGAGCACCTGCCACAGTTTTTCGGCATTTGGACGAACATGGCCTCATAGTCAATCTGGCTAAGTGTCAGCTTGGACTCCCGGTGATTGACTTCTTGGGCATCACATTTCGCCACAAGGCGCGGCCCCATTGCTTTCAAAAGTGCAAGCGGTCCAAATAGGTCCCAGGTAAGGGATCAGGCCATGCTCAGAAGACCCTCATGACACAGGCTCACCATCCACAGGAAGGGCCAAGGGAGGCAGGTGCAGTGTGCGCCGGGCGGTGGCTGGAGTGGGGAACCTTGGCGGTTCGACCCTCAGCTGCAGTAGCTGGTTCTTGGAACATGGAATGTTACGTCTCTGGCGGGGATGAAGCCCGAGCTGGTGCGTAAGGCTGAGAGACTCCTACTAGATTTAGTTGGACTCACCTCGACGCACAGCCTTGTGTCTGGAACCAGGCCTCTTGAGAGGGGCTGGACTCTTTTTAAATCTGGAGTTGCCCCCGTGCCAGCCAGGGGGGAGCATATTGATTGCCCCCCGACTCAGCGCCTGTATGTTGGGGTTCAACCCGGTGGATGAGAGGGTATCCTCCCTCTGCCTTCAGGTGGGGGAACGGGTTCCGACTGTTGTTTGTGGCTATGCACCCAACAGCAGTTCACTTTGCCCACCCCTCTTGGGGTCCCTAAGGGGGCTGCTAGAGAGCACTCCTTCTGGGACTTGCTCGTTCTACTGGGAGACTTCAATGTTCATGTGGGCAACGACAGTGCAACTTGGAAGGTCGTGATTGGGAGGAACGGCCCCCCTGATCTGAACCCGAGTGGTGTTTTGTTATTGGACTTCTGTGCTCGTTACAGATTGTCCATAACAAACAACATGTTCAGGCATAAACGTGTCCATATGTGCACTTGGCACCAACGCACCTTAGGCCACAGTTCTTTGATCAACCTTATGGTGGTGTTGTTGGACTTGCGGCCCCACGACCTGGACACACGAGTGAAGAGAGGGGAGGAGCTGTCAAGTGATCACCACCTGATGGTGAGCTGGCTCCGATGGTCTGGGAGGATGATGGTCAAACCTGGCAGACCCAAATGTAGCATGAAAGTCTGCTGGGAACGTCTGGCAGAGTCCCCTGTCAGAAGGAGTTTCAACTCCAACCTCTGGCAGAGCTACAACCACATCCAGGGGAAGGGGGGGGACATTTGAGTCTGGCAGGGCCATGTTCCGCGCTTCCATTGTCTAGATGGCAGATTGGAGCTGCAGCCGTAAGGCAGTCAGCGCCTCTCGGGGCAGCAACCCTCTAACCCACTGTTGGACCCCAGTGGGGAAGGATGCTGTCAAACTGAAGAAGGAGTCCTATTGGGCTTTTTTGGCCTGTGGGGCTCCAGAGGCAGCTGGCAGGTACCGGCAGGCCAAGCAGCATGTGGCTTCGGTGGTCGACGAGGCAAAAACTCTGGCGTGGGAGGAGTTCAGGGAGACCATGGAGAACAACCTCCGGTGTGCTTTGAGGAGATTCTGGTCCACCATCCGGCGGCTCAGGAGAGGAAAGCTCCATCAACACTGTGTACAATGGGAACGGGGCGCTGCTGACCTCTACGCAAGACGTTGTAGATCAGTGGCAGGAATACTTCTCAGACCTCCTCAACCCTGTCAAAACGCCTTCCAATAAGGAAGCAGAGCCAGGGGACTCTGGAGGGGGTCTGTCTATTTCCATTGCTGAAGTAGTCAAAAAGCTCTTCAGTAATGGGGCCCTGGGGGTTGATGAGGTCTGCCCTGGGTTCCTCAAGGTTCTGGATGCGGTTGGGCTGTCCTGGCCGTCAAGCCACTGGAGCACTGCATGGATGTCGGGGAGAGTGCCACTGGACTCGCAGACCGGGTGGTGATCCCCCTTTTTAAAAAGGGGTATCAGAGGGTGTGCTCCCAACTATAGGGGGATCACACTCCTCAGCCTCCCTGGCAAGGTCTATTCAGTGGTACTGGAGAGGAGGGTCAGCCAGGTCGTTGAACCTCGGATTCAGGAGGAGTAGTGTGGTTTTCGTCCTGGTCGTGGAACAGTGGACCAGCTCCATACCATCAGCGGGGACAGTGCCGCTGGACTGGCAGACCGAGCGGGGGTTCTCAAGGGGGCATAGGAGTTTGCCCAACCAGTCTACATGTGTTTTGTGGATCTAGAGAAGGCATTCGACCATGTCCCACGCGCAATTGTGTGGGGGGTGCTCTTGGAATATGGGGTACTGAGCCCCGATATACGGGCTGTTTGGTCCCTATATGACCAGTGTCAGAGCTTGGTCCGCATTGCCGGTTGTAAGTCAGACCCGTTTCAGGTGAGAGTTGGACTCCAACAGGGCTGCTCTTTTTCACCGATTCTGTTCATGACTTTCATCGACAGAATTTCTAGGCACAGCCGGGGGGCGAGGGGGATCTGGTTTGGTGGTCACAGGATCGAGTCTCTGTTTTTTGCAAGATGATGTGGTTCTGTTTGCTTCATCAGGCCATGATCTCCAGCTCTCACTGGAGCGGTTCGCAGCCGAATGTGAAGTAGCCGGGATAAGAATCAGCACCTCCAAATCCAAGACCATGGTGCTCAACTGGAAACCGGTGGAGTGCCCACTCCAGGTCAGGGAAGTGGCCGGACTTTCCCTTAGAGATAAGGTGAGAAGTTCGGCCATCCAGGAGGAACCCGGAGTAGAGTCACTGCTCCTCCACATTTAGAGGAGTCAGATGAGGTGGCTTGGGCATCTGGTCAGGATGCCTCCTGGTCGATCCTGGGGGAGGTATTCCGGGCATGTCCATCTGGGAGGAGGCCACGGGTAAGACCCAGGACATGCTGGATAGACTATGTCTCTAGGCTTGCCTGGGAGCACCTTTGGGTTCCCCCCAGAAGTGCTGGACCATTTGGCTCAGGAGAGGGAGGTCTGGGCCTCCCGCAGAAGATGGATGGATGGATGGATGGAGAGCTTCTCTCACAATGAGATTTTTTTTAGGAAAGCACCAATGTTAGACAGGTATGCAGTGATAGCTCATCAACTACCCATATTACTGGCTATCGACATGTGCATTCATTTGGAGGTAAGAGTTGAGTGAATTTCCATGTGAGTAGTGAGTAAATGTGTCTTACTACTTGAATACAGAAAAGATAGGAGGTATGAGAGAAAGCCAACTGAGTGTGAATACAAGGTAGTAGGGTTTTCTCTTTTGATACAAGTCTCAGTGAGAATCATATGCTGAAGAGATAGTTGGTTAACATAGGTAAGACTGTCATTGTCACAAGCCAGTGGAAAAAAGGCGCATGTTGATAGTAGGATAGCCAAATTTTCTCTACTTTTTTAATCACTGGTATATTCTGAAATGATACAGTTTGATGTGAAGCCACCATAAAATGTTTGTACAGAAACGGTATAATTGCTCAATGCACCTCATTCACAGGTAGCCTCTTGGGTCTCTACTGAGGTAGGTTCCTTCACAAGATCTTTTTTTGCTATTATATTTTTATGTCAAGTCCTTATTGACCATGGCTGTTTACTGGTCAGGACAGATTGAATGCAGCTGAGCATACACTCATTCAGTCCGTGCAACACAGAGTGCTTTGTTTTTGACAAATATTCAACAAAATCAATTTAACATAATGAATGTCCTTTACAAAACAGTGGTGAGACCAGCGATCCTGTGAGAGACAGTGGCACTGAACAAAAGACAGGAGGCAGAGCTGGAGGTAGCAGAGATGAAGATGTTGAGGTTCTCTTTGGGAGTGACCAGGATGGATAGGATCAGGAATGAGTCCATCAGGGGGACAGCACATGTTATATGTTTTGGAGAGAGGATCGCAGAAACCAGACTGAGATGGTTCGGTTATGTATAGAGGAGGGATAGGGACTATATTGGTAGACAGATGCTGGAATTGGAGCTGCTAGGCAGGAGGTCTAGAGGAAGACCAAAGAGAATATTTATGGAAGTAGTGAGAGAGGATATGAAGGTAGTTGGCGTGAGAGATGAGGATCCAGAGAATAGGGTTAGATGGAGAAGGTTGATTCGCTGTGGCGACCCCTGAAGGGAAAAACCGAAAGGGAAGGAAGAATACACTTTATATGCAATACCTTTTATACATATAAAATATATATATCAACATTTATGACAATGTTGTTATTAAGTTGTTATAAAGCAGGGTTACTTCAGTGTTTATTACCAAACAATCACATGTTCCTTGCTCCTATTAATTTAACATTTCTGATCATGTAGTCTACAACTACTGTTAGACGGCTGTTTGTTAAATCTAGGCACTATACATATTACACTTTAGCTTGTTTGTATGTTAAATTGTGCATCAAGGGTACCTCTTTCGTCGCTGTTTTAAGATTTACTGAGAAGGAAAGCAAAGGGCTGGTTCAGTTAAAAGCTTGATATGATGACAAATACTACACTTTTTTTGGTTAAGCAATGAGAGCGTAGGTGATACTTTGCAAGGTACCACCTCCTCCAAGGAAGCAAAATTACCACTAATTTAAACAGGCCGTATGTATATAAAATAAGAATCAATATAAGAGGTTGATATTTGTGAATAAATTATAAATTCAAATCAAAAAGTGCCATTTGGTTAATTGTATTAAAAAGCTCAAATGTAAACTTCGTTATCATAACCTATAATTAAAAACGTAATTGCTTAGAAGACAAGTTGTTTTTTTCTTTGTTGCATTCTTCACGTAATATCACTATTGACAAGTTGTGTTAGTATACTTACAAACTGTGTTTTGTTGGCTGGTGGAGCCTCAGTGATAGATTTGAGGTCTTCTACTGTTACTCTTTCCATGTCCTCTAAAGCAGATCCAGAGTAGAGCACAACATCTTTGACAAAAATACTTATAGCTCTTAGAATGTAGGACACAAATAGGTGCATGTGGATGTAGTTCCTGGTGCAGTGCAGTCGTCTGGAGGGAAAACAAACAAGTGTGGCAAAGTCAGAAGGCAGATCTGTTGAGTAGTTTCTGTTTTTGTGGGCTGGCACACTTTCACATAAGTGTATGTAAGTACCCCGCCCCCCCCAAACACACACACAGACAGACAGACACAGACACAATGATATACACACAGATACACACACACTCACGCACACACACACACACACACACACACACACACACACACACACACACACACACACACACACACACACTACTCATCATAATTAGAGCCAGCTGATTTCCAAACTAACTATAACACATTCTTGAGTTTTAGGGGCTTGAAACACACAAACATTGAATTTCTAAGTTAAAATGTGCAATATAAACAAAATTGCAAGCATATGTACAGTAATTTCTGAGTCATGGCAAATTTCCTTTCAGATGAGCAGAAGTTAATCTGTCAAAAAAGTAGGAAAACATCCTGTCTGATTGTGTAGCAATCCTGTCTGATTATGTGGGCCTTTGCAGTCATGCATCAGTATGCAAACATGCTCGATCAGTTGACATAAAGATTATATCATTAGATAGTACTGTAAAATTTGCACTGTATATAAATCTTTTTTTATGATACATTCAAAAAGAAAATTGAAATGTAGGATTCCAAAGTAATTTGGTCATTATTAAACACAAAAAATATTATCTATATTTGACATGCTCACCATTGAAACTACTGATTTAAAGTGGTGGGTGAAAATTTTCAAGTGTACATTTCCCTTGTGAAAACACTGTACATAACTGCTGATGTGAAATATCTCCTTTTCTTTCCCTGGAAAACATTTATGAGTGTTCCTGTCCAAAACCTGTCATGTTGAGTTGAGACAAGGCTGAAGTGCCTTGGAGCCAGAATGTCAGATGGGCCCCTGGGATAACTTATTAAACTCATTTGGCCCGTAGATTTCCTGGTGCCAGTTGGGAATGTTTCTCAAGGCTTCTGACTGCTTGCCTGTATAGTGAGACATGCTGGTAGGAAAATCAATAAGTGGCATCTTTACATCGATTCTAAATACTCCCTGCACCTAGTAAAATAACCCTGTGAGGACACATCCTCTCTTCATTAATCAGCCATGAAATAAATATCAGACTATTGTAAAACAAATACAATGGTTATAATTCTATCACGTTTAAAGGTTTTTCATCATTCATGTATTCGTTGCAACAAAGGCAAGGGGAGTCTTTACAGTAAAACCTCTTGAGGAGAAGAAAGCTCTTGCAATAATTAATTTAAATCTCAATTCTTTCCTTCTTGTAAAATTTTTAAGCTCCGTGTGTGTGAATAGTAAAAGATAAACTCGTCACACTATAGATATTTGTTTGAATGATTAAAAAAAAAAAGCAACTAGTCAGATTTCAGAATCTGCAAACTTGATGAACTGAAATATTAATAGCTTTAAGCTCTTTTTTTGGCATCTAATCCTGAAAGTACCTAAATGTCAGATCATGAAGCATGTTTTACTGCAAGCCTTGAGGCTGAGCCATCTTCAAGCACTCATTGTATGGTAAAAGTCAAAGTAAAAGTCAAAGGTAATGCTAAATAGGTTCTTCATGCTTTGCATTGGTGATATGATACTTAACATACTGTTAGTCTTGTTTCTTCAGCCAAGGAGGATAGCACAGTTTCTAGATAAAGTTTATGTTCTCCATTGAGCCGTCATGAATACAATGTGCTTCCCACTGTATGTTCAACTGGCCGGACAACAGTCATTACCTACTTTTGGTGAGTGTAATTTGCCTGATCTGGAATTATGTCCTTTTATTTAATCTTTCTCTTGGGAACATTTTGGTTTGAAACAGTTTGAAACTCATAGTGACTGTATTGACCCACCGGAAATATCCCAAGATGACCACAGCCACCATAAGTGATCCAAGGGAAATGGAGTATCCCACTGTGTAAATGAGGTACAGGCGGTGAAATATCTCCTGTTTGGAATGGATAAATGTCAGCACATACTATACATGGCAAGCTGATTAAAAAAAAATAAAAAAAATAATGAAATCTCACAATGTGTATGCCAGTTAGCTTAATGCAAGAGTGTGCATGTGTACCTAAAAGAAATAGTACAGTGTTCTCACTCAATGTGTTCACAGAATAAAACTGAAAATTAGTTTTTTTTAAGGAGCAGAACACAGAAACAGCTGCACTTCAGATGAATATAAAGTTACAGTAAAACAATAAAGTTTTACTTCACAAACACAGTTCAAGACCTAATCTATGTCTGAATAATATTAAAATCTCAGGGAATTTTTTTATTCATAAAAGGGTATTCCAGACTATTTTGAGATGTGCAAATATTTTTTTTTATATTAAGGGCTGGTGGTGCAACACAATGGAATAGTTGCGTGACATTAACTGATGGAGTTGCTGAATAGTGCGTGCTTTCATGGAATTGGAAAGATGTTGATGTGAAGTAAATAAAAACATGCTGAAAAGCTATATCACACTGACAGATTTAAAGGCCTTATGACGACTTGAAAAATACGGGAATTAAGACATTTATTTTGTTGCCTGAGTAACAGTACAATCACCTCTGAAAAGAAACAAGCAAAGACAAACTGTATCAGGGGAATCTGTGGCATTAAAAGCTACCAAAGTCAGTTACACATGAATAATAAGTACACTGGCAGTATATCATGACATTTCTGGTCCATTGAATTATGTACCAGATCTCTTCAGCAATAGCTTGCATAGTCATATATTAGGATAACTATGAACACTATTCTTCATAATAAAAAGATTCTATGCTAATTCAAAGTAAACAATGGTTAGATGACTACAGTCCCATTATTTCTATTTCAGAATTTTAAATACAACAACTTCAAAAACAGTTAGTCTAAAACCATTTAAAGTCCATTGCCTCCTGATGATAGAAATGTCTCAAATAAAGGTTACAGATCAAAACAGTATGTGCCACAAGTGACAGAGCTAAGGAAAGCCAGGTGTCCAGAAGACCCTGTAAGAGGCACACCTTTTTTACAATGGTACGTGATGTTAGGCGATTCTTCAGTTCTTTTATTTCTTTGTATCATTATCCCTTGGCAAACAAATAGATGAACAAAAACAAAATTCTAAAAAAAGTATCTGAGTACTGGTGACACTGTGTTGTTTGTAGAGTTAGAGGTTTTCATTCATGCATATATAATGTGTTCATTAATGGCTGCAGCAGCCCCCTGGGGAGTCCCTCAGCATTAACACCATCAGAATGCAGAGAGAAACCCAATGGTTTGTAAGGAAATGCCCACATTTTCTACATTTCGAGAACTCAACAGGAAAATGGTGTGAATGATTACGTGTTGTTTAAAGGGAAACTTTAAATATAAATTCAACTACAGGATAGCAATCAAATAAAATCTGTGAGAAATGCATTTTCTTCATAATTAAGGGACTAATTACATATTTATAGCTGTGTCCTCTAATGGTTATCAATTTTCAAAACTACTGTGAGAGTACCTCTATTACAAGACTGCTAGTTATTAATTAGCTATGAATACGGTATTAAGTAGATATCTGGTTTCATAGGCTCCAGCACCACCGCAAACCTGAGTGCAGGATAAGCGGTGAACACTTAGGAATGGATAAGGAATGAACAAATTAAATGAGTGCAGTTTAACAAGGCTGTTGCACAGGAAACTGTTATTGAGTTGTGACATTTTATCATTTCAAACTGTTATTCTAGTAATGGAACGTTATCTATGAAACTTGTATTTCAAATAAAATTTATCATGACTTAAAAACATGGCTAAAGATATTCTCATACTAACCTTGCTTTATGTGAAATATGTCCAGACTTTTACCAAATTTGAATAAACTAAATAGGACAGGGTGACAAGCAAATGAAGAAAGACGCTATCTTCTTACCAAAAACTCACGACTGTTTTACTACTAACAATTCATGTGTAAAGCTACGATGTCCATAAGTTTGCCAATGAAATTGACTTAATCAGTGTTGTAACATAATTTTTATCTGAACTCATTATTGTCTCAATGATTGGCTAAAAAGTACAATGCAAAATGTAGGCCAGTCACTCCTTATGTCTGAGGGTTGAGGGAGTGTGGCAGGAACAATATGGGACGTGATTAATTTCGACAGCCTGCATTTTATGGCAAGCACTTTGACACAAACATGTAATGTAGTGTCTACATTCTATATTGGCCAAGAGCCTCAATATCAGCTCTGGTCACCAAAATACCATATTGTTTGATCAGTTCTTCTGTGGAATAGAAGATTTTTCCCTCTAATCTTCAGTCAGCTGCTCACCTATTGAGCAAACTTCATCCCCAACAAAATTATCTAACTTATTAGGAACTAGGATCCGGCTTTACTGACAGAATACTTGTAACTTTTTTCATAAAATTATGTCAATACTCTTATGGTCAAAACAAATTAATAAAGATATATGTTTACAGTACTAACATTAAAAACATGATCTCAAGCAGGCTACTTCATTTATGCTTGGCCTGGCTAATATGTCTTGGTCTGTATGGGACTGTATCTCTGAAGCCTTCTTTGTAATTGTAAAAACTTTTATCTTATGATCTATAGTTTCAGAATCTTAAATGCAGAGCAGTGCAAATAATTTTTCAATTTGTTTGTCTTGTATTTCTGATAAAACGTATCCAAAGATAAAAGCATATAATTAGACAACTTGGGTCCATAATTTAGTTGCTTTTGAGGAAGTATTATATTTGGTAAAAGTAAAGAGCTTTCCTGTAAGAGAAATATCATGAGACAATTCTACATTTATCATTCATATCCTTTCTTAATGGGAGGGCATTTCCTTTAGGGTAGCTTGGAGTCATGTAAAAGCAGCCATAACTTTAAAGCCTGCGACATTTCTTGTGCCATAATGCATGCCATTCATTCACAAAAAAGAGTCCTGTGATTGTGTCAAAAAGCGAAAAAATCTTGACAACAGATCTTACCTTTTCATAGCTCTGATTGTAGTGATAGAGAAATTTTGCACATTCACTGTAATTGGCCCATGTCTTGTTATTAGTTGTTGCAACTTCCCATGATCCATTGTTATCACATCGACGGTACGCTAGACCTATATGTCAAACAAAATTGTCTTTTACTACAGTATTTTCCTTGTGGTTTTACTCAATTATTAATACATATTTTTTTAAGAGACATACACGATCATGCACATCTCGAGCAGTGCTTGTTTTACATGGAATATTAATAGTACAGTAACCTTTCATCCACTAAAAATTAGCTGTGGGGCTTTAGTTTCTAACTGCATCTCAGACCTAACTTACCTCTATGATTGAAATCATAAATATATTCTGGACAGGCGGTGGAAACAAGTTTTCCAGGTGCTCCTTCAGGCCAACACACAATACCATCCCATTCTGGTGAGCAGAAACCACCTATGGAGACAAAACCAAAGCTGATCTAAATAAAAGACAATCTTAGTGATGCTCTACCGGTCCTCCACCATCTCATAGTAATGGGCATTTATGCAAAAAGCATGAATGCTACTATCCTCTAAATAGTAAGTCAGGCACACGTGACTTTAACAGGATGTTCCTTTGCACTGGGGCAAGAAAAACGTATACATATATCACAATTTTAATTGGCCACATTTTTCATATAGAACCATACATCTGCTTTTGTATGGTCCTGGTGATTCTTCTTATTCAAGAGAACTCTGTGTTTGTATTTAATTTATGAATTGAATGATTTCTTGAAAAAATAAGGTGATTTTGTTAGTGTTTGGGTCATTCAGGAACAGCTTGGCGCAGGGGGCTAGAGCGATCGTCCTTGGAACTGAACATTCCTTTTTTGATTTCTGTGCTCCTCCTGGCCTGTCGAGGTGTTGTTGAGCAAGACAGTAAACCCCTAACTGCTCTCCTGGCACTGCTAAGTGGCTTCCTTCTGCTCATGGTTCATCCATGATAGGTTAAATGCAGTGGTCAAATTTCACTTATGTTGTGCTGAATGTATATCTGAATGTAACGAATAAAGCGATTTCTATTTTGTATTTCTTTCTTTCTTTCTTTCTTTCTTTCTTTCTTTCTTTCTTTCTTTCTTTCTTTCTTTCTTTCTTTCTTTCTTTTATTTCTTTTAGATTTGGATATGATCTCTGACAGCTTTTATGCATTAATTTAAGTAAACCATGATGATAATTTTTTTAGTGAGTAACAATTACAACATGGCTGTGATACCTTAACTGAGGGATAAAAGCTTTCATGAAAACATTATGTGTACTGAAACATTTAATATAGAGAACCACCACTGTAAAAATCACATATATATATAAATATATATATTTATAATCATATATAATATAAATATATAAATATATAAATATATAAATATATAAATATATAAATATATAAATATATAAATATATAAATATATAAATATATCTTGAATATAGATGAATGTGTTGCCCTGCCAATAGTAGAACTACAGAGTTCCCTTATAATTTGTAGTGCAGGTTGTACTACATTTCAAGACTGTTTCAATTGCTTTGCTTAAAGTAGAAAACACATGGGCCCCCCAGAATGTCCATATGCTTGTCTTTTCAGCTTGAAAAATATAAAATAAGTCTTTTGCATGATAATGAAATGTAAAACATTACATGTAATTCTCATCAAGCTACAGATATTTTCTCAGCGATTTACCAGTACTGACGTGGAATAATTCATACTCTAGTTAATGTGTCTGTTATTCAATTAATGTGTTTGAAATGATGACAGTTAACACTGACTTTGGTTGGAATGCTGATTGTAGTTTCCCCTGGAAACCTATACTAAAAGGAGGTCTAGTTAAGAGGAATGTTTTATTTTCATTAGCAAAACACTATTCATTTCAAAACTATTCCAAAATCAACTTTTAGCATTATAATTGTTATTATTTGAATATACTTGATCTAAAGTCTCATCAAATGCGACTTTGCATTTTGGAACTAGTAATGTTGAACATTCAGAATATAAAAACCTTCCAAAGAAGAGGTGATACAAATTAATATAAACCTCCCATTTCTTTATTCTTCAGTGGGACTGCTAAAAAATGCTGACTTATGCTTATTGTAATGACTGTACCTACACACCCATCTATTTACAGCAAAGAATTCACTGCATGAAACCTTGCTATAATATATCTTTACTTACTTAAGACAAAGCACTGCAGGTTCAGAGGAAAAAAATCCTGTTTCTGTAGGGAGCCCCTTAATTTTCAGCTAAACCATAGACCACAGCCCTCCAATAGTGGGAGCAAAATCCGTTTCCTCACAGATTCCTGGCAAAGCCTCCCTTATAGCTTGGCATTTATGTTGTATTATTGAAAACATCTGCCCCACTTTGACCACTAATAAGTACTTGAGGATAAAATGAAAGTATCCTCTCTTTGCAGTAGATCCATTATTTTTTCATCAAAATGTACAAAGTAACATCTGACGCAATGACGACATGCTTTTTATTTGCTTGTCACTTGGAGCACAAAATTAAAGAGCAAACTGAATGGAACTGACTGATTCTTTCTGATCTTGTGGGAGAGTTTTAGAAGTTTGACTGACCACATATCTTGGAAGTAAAAGTAGAACTGCTGCTCACTTCTGCTGTCAGTTTTATTACCATGGGACCACCCACAAACAGGCTTAAATTAAACACCAAACACACATATAATTTCCCATGAATGCCTTGACCATGACTTAAATAGAAATGTAACTATGGGGGGATGTTGGTGTTGGTGATGCAATGCCCCCCTACCCTTACATACAGAACGTATTTAATTTTGACCTGCAGGTGTCAAAACTCATATTGCACTTTTTATGATACACATAACCTTTTATAATGATTGTTGATGTTTTTCTACAACCAGACCACAAGCGTGAGGCCTGAGCTATTTTCACACTGCAAGGTCTCAGACACTGAACCCACATCCCCTCACTGTCCTCCTCAGGCAAACCTCAGTGTTTTCCCTCAATGAATACCTTGTCTCAGCTACATAATGGAGACTTTTGTATCAAAGCATAAATGAGAAAAAAGACTGCGATCAAATAATAATGAATCTTAGCTTTCAGCCTCAGGAATTGATATCTCTAAATGAAACAAGAATTGCATGATCAATTAATTATTTTCAACACTTCATTCCATTTCAAACTGCCAGATCATTAAAAGAGTCATCAATTATATTACTTACTATACAATACATGAAAATCTCAGAGCCTCAGATAGACAGAGCCTCCATGGGTGGCCAGGCTGGACCAAGGCAGAACAAAAAAACAAAACAAAAATGCATACTATTTGTTATTCTCTGGGTCGCACACACACACACGCACACACACACACACACACACACACACACACACACACACACACACACACACACACACACACACACACACACACACACACACACACACGCGCACACATACACACACACGTCCATGTTCAAAGTCGTTAAAAAACACGTGAAAACAAGTGAAATCTGTCCAAATTCACATGACCACGTCAATAAAAACACTTCCATGGGTCAGCAGAAAGCAACATTAGAACTTCCCTTTAAACAGATCACTCACAAAACCCCTAGCTAGATCTCACATGATTTCGATATTACATTATTTCATACAAACAACCAGATCAGATGAGACTCTTCAGTTTAAATTGAGTTCAAAAGAAGTGAAAGTGATTAGGACCTGAGTCCAGTGGACATTCCTTTTTTACAAGCACTCATTGTCCTTCATAGAAATACGCCTGAAGCAGACAGCAGTCACAGTGCTCTAGGTTAAAAATATCTTAACACTGCTGTCTTCTCAATGCCACTTACATTTTGCCAGCTGATAAAAAGCAAGAGAGAGTTGGAACTTCACAGTGTAATTTCAGCGCCTATCCACTTTTATTTGATACGATCTATAACTTGAACATCAGTGTCATTGAAATTTAAAATCCGGACCACGGTGAGAGGCTTCCATATTTGAAAGGATATTGAACGATCTTCATAAGTACATTTGAAACATTGTACTTTGAAAAATGAAAACACCTTAACATCTCACTGTAAAGGAGCAAGGAATGTTAGGAGGCTGTTATGTTATCCAACATCAATAACTAACTGAGAGAAATGCTCTCAGCAAGAAGGTGCTTTCAGTAGATGCATCTGGGGAATGAAAGCCTGTAATGGGTCATTAAAGAAAAACCTCAAATCAAACAGATTTAATGAGGACATATGTGTTAACCCAGGCATGATCAGTAACCACACATGGAATACTTTTTCATTCATAAAGTAATTTTTGTACTGTGATGTAATCAAACAAACATGTTACCTTAAAAAAGAGGTCAGTAAGCCTCTGCTCACTACATGCTTGCAGGAAAAATATATATTTATAAACACTGCAGGGTTAATGAAGTATGTATGTCTGTATGTACAGTATACTTTTGTGACTTGGAAGGACACTTTTATACACATATATTTTAATGATCTATCTATCTATTTATTTATCTATCTATCCATTAAAAATGCACTGTGTAAATCTAACTCATTATTGAATATGGTGTAACTTACTGGTCTTCAAATCGAAGGCTCTATAAATTGCATTACAAGTTCTACATCTTTGTTTAATTTAAGTCTGTAATGAATCAGCTTTTAAAGTAATACCCCCTATATGAGACAGTTTGAGTATAAAGTAACACTATTTATACATATTCTGTTGTAGATGCAGGCGGTAGAGAGGCTGTTTTAGTGGTAGCATCCTGAGATTCATTTGCCAAGGAGTCTGTAACACTGAATATGAGTTATTCCTGGAAAAAGACCGAATACATTTGTCTATTCTCAAAAGATTTTTTTCACAAAAACAAACCCAGGATGAGACAAACCAGGATATTGGCTAAGATCTATAACTGGGTTTTCAGTTCCAAAAGTAGCTGTAAGAATTAACCCAGTTGTCTGTTCTCTGAAATGCACCACTGAAAAATAACTATGTGGGGTAAAATAAAGCATGGAATCCTGTAGCTTGCTGTATTTTTGAAAATGCACATAATTTGCAGACCATTGCTATCTCCATCATTATAATCAATTGATTCAGGGTAGATAAAATTTTCACATTTGAAGTTGTAAAAAGTCAGCCCAAAGGTTTTGATTCAAATTCAGCTCTGTTCTCTTCTTGAATCTCATGGCATATCAGGTTGCAAGTGGATTCATATATTTACACTTCATGATATAACATATCAAGGAAGTGCTTGTGTATTTGAATAGTTCATATGAGGGTCTGGCAGTAAAACAACTTGGACTCATCTGTTTTTGGTTCTTCTATTACCCTTCTTTGTGAGGGTGGATGCCATATCATTTCATTAATCTAATTGTCTGTCATGTACGGGTAAGAAGAAATACATTGATGGTTTGACTCCCTAACAAATCCCTAACAGTTTCGCTCAGCAAAGCATTTTTATTAAATGTCACAATTGTCATTCCTCTCTGGATTTCTTTTAGACTTATTCGTGGGGGAGAGAGCAGATGCTGATAATGATGAACACCGATGCTGATGAGCACCAATTAGCCATTCATCTAGGGCTTTTGTTTGCAAGGTTATAAAAATAAAAAATCAGGACAACAATTTTGAAGAGTGAAGTAAGCATTTCTACCAAGCTCCTTTTAGTTTTTAAGTACTGAATTCTAGGTACTGTAAAAATCCCAGTCAACAGGCTCACTGATTAATCTGTAGGTTCACATAACACAACGAAAAAAAGCAATAGGTTTCTAACCTATAGCACATTCTGAAATTAAGAAAATACAGATCCAAATGTGCTTGGAAATGGCTGTTTAAGTGTGACACTGAGCCCTGCAGTCATTATAACATGTCATGGTGAATTTAGCATGATGGTGGTCAGATGAACAGCACAGACACTCATCTGAGAGAGACCTAATGTGTGAATGTTGCTCTGCTCTGAATTTGTTTCTATAGCAAGCTTGTTAAATATGCTTTGATAAAAACCATGTCACTATACAAGCTCTGGACATCTTACAAAAGCTGCTGTTTGGTGCTTGCTTTTCTCGAAGTAGCAATTCTGTCATATCCTTTTAATGTAATTCCAGATACACTGGCTTTTAAAGAAAAAAAAAAAGGAAATAACACGCAGGCCTATGCAGCGTCTGGGAATGGTCAACAAAAGGTTTTGTGTTCTTACTTTCGAAGTCAAAATTTTAACTTCTGTGTTCAATTTGCATTGGTATATCAATTGGGGGGATGAAGAATTCATTGAGACCACAATTCACAGGGGTTAAAGACAAAAAAATACATTTGGTCTGGCTATGGTAATCCAAATTACTGCTCTGAACAATCAACCGGGAAAATTACAGTAACCACAAAATTAGATGCTGGGGTATGCTGGAAAATGGGGTTCCTCAGACACCCATAAATACACAAATAATCCTGAGGATGACCCCCAAACCCTCAGTCTTAGCCTCAGATAAGCCACAATGAATTGCACAGGAAGAAAGACACGCATTTTTCAGTGAAAGCAGCAGCTTATGTTACACATTCAAATTGTTATGCAACTGTTTGGCAACTACTCTGTCCGAAAAAAACAAAACAAGAAAAAAACAAACATTTTTGTACAAAGGTCCTTTTTTCAGATTAATGGTAAGGCTGATCTTCACAAAGCCTTGAAATGCACACATCGACTATTAAGCTATTCAATTAATTATAATGGTCTTTTAGCAGAAAAATGCATTTAAATTAAAATGCAAAATTTCATGATAAATACATTCATATGAACTTTGCTGCGTCTAACGCATATATAAGAAGGATCACTGATACTACCTAGCCAAAAATTAGCTGTTTCTGTAGTTAATTGATGAGTATTGTGGGTAGCTGAGTTAAGGTGGTCATTATGAAATCTGAGCTCCATTAGTCAACACTTAGCATTGTAACAATCATAATGCTCTGTAATGTAATCCAGTTGGTTTCAGATGCTCAGCTCACAATAAATTACTCTCTGTAAAAATCTGGAGTATTCTTACTTTATTTCATTGTATCTTGTAAAAGCCTAGGGCTATAGGGCTGAGTGCGCCAAAGGTTCTGTCCTGTTGTCTTCCTAAGCTCTGCCCTAATTTAAGATTACTGTGGTCCCATTCAAAACCTACAAATCCTTGGTTGCTCACCTTTAGACACAACTCTGATCTACACAGAATAGATACTTCCAATATAAGTCTACATTCACAGAGTTAATAGTTAACCCACATAGACATCATAATTAGAAAAGGAAAATTAAATTTAACATTCCAATACGGGCGACTCTTGGACCTTGGATAGTTAAACAGTACATCCAAAACACTCCTAACATGAAGTATTTTGTTAGGAATATTTTACAGTATTTTAATCAATTAAAATTTGCATTTATTCATTATAATTAGTCAATACACAAATGTGCCACATACAGCTCAGCTGTACATTGAGATTTGTAATAAACAGTGCAAATGCATAAAAGACAATACAATATAACTTGATTTCATTTCAGTCCTGACAACTGTTAACCAACATTGTCTCTTGCTAATAATTCTTTCTCATTTGGCTAATTTGGCTAATAACACTGAAAACTCTTCCCAGTAGGTGAGCCTTTTTTTGAGAAAAAAACTTTACTGCTGTTTGCCATCAGATGTCTTTAATTTTATTGTTACTTATTCTTGGAGGTCTCTCTTGATTCAAGCATGTGTTTATCTTGCTTGTTTACTCACTTGATATCTTGTGCTTCAACTTGATGTTGCCCTCACACTTTCGTTTGGCTTTGAACAGCAGGCCTATCTGTTCCTCTTTAGTGAGCACATCATCTGAGTAAACCTGTAAAATGTAAAAATAACCCGGAGTTAAATAGCAGCCAGAACATCAATTTAATTTAATAATGGCACATTATGGTCCCACCTGGGACTGAAACAAACCTTCTAATTTATTGTGGAGTGTAAAATAAGCATGTAATCTATCACCGTGTGAATTCCACACACTTTGCAAATCTGGCTTTGTTCAGTGAAACTTTCCTCAAAAACAGATTACTGATGTTTTATCAAATTAATATGAATGTGGAGTAAGAAGTGAAAAACTGAACCAGTGTGACTGGGTAACAGACATCCAATGCTGTAAATGGGATGACATTAGCTTTAACAGTCCACGTCAAAGTTGTCTTTGTTGTTGGCACATAGAAAATGAAAGTAATTTCTCAGATTGAAAATACCCAATAATTGTTTGTGGTCCTACACAGTAATCATGTGGTCAAATCCACTACCTGGAAAGTATTCACAAATGAAAAGATATTGTAGAAAATCAAAACATAGAAAAAAAATCTTAATTCACCATTTTCATATGAAAAGAGCAGAACATGAAATTCTCTAAATGAACATTGAAATGTTTTATGTCAGGTGTGGTTTTTCAGTCAAAGACAGATTTTCCATTCTAATAGGTCATGCTAATAAGTCATGCTAACCGATTTCCTCTTCACCAACAGTAAAATGTGACTGCATCTAAAATGACCACAGACATTTTAAACAGAGAGAGACAAGAAAATTCTAAATGAAAACAGGCAGGTCCAGTACGGTTGAGAGTGGGGCATGATCAGTGTACAAAAGAACAGGATTCGCTACGATGTCATACCAGGTTTTCAGTGGTGCTTAGACCCATTCTGCACCAAATTCAATATAAAGTTTAGCCTTATATTTAGCATACTCTGGTGTTTTTGTTGTTGTTGTTATTTTGTTGTTTGTTTATGTTTTGCTTTTTTGTTTTTGTAGGGGGCTGACTCGTTAAGTGAGGCAGAAAAAACGGCTGACTGTCCTGGTATCATTTAGACCCTTTAGATGAATAGAAATAAACAAATAGAAAACACATTGAAAAATACTAACACCTAGAAGATTTGGGATGTTATTTTCTTTACAACAAAAACCATTATAGATGTTGGACATCCATACTTAAAATGTAACATACACCAGCTATGTTTTATTGTTATGTAGATGAAGCAACTTTATTTCAATAAACATTTGTTGGATTTCAAGAACAAGGCATATTTCTAATAATTTTGGAAATGTATCTTCAGGGCAGACCTCTGTACCCAGACTCTCTGAGTGGGCTTTTCATGACTGCTGTATCCTTATAAAACATTTTCATGTCATTTGTAATTGTAATGTAATTTGTAACAACAGTACTTTACATACTGCTTAGACACACAAGTGTATGCATTTAGATTCCACTACAATTTAGATTCCACACTATTCCACTGTAGACACAGTAGAAAAAAACACTCACTTATCAGTTCTACAATTTCTTTCCAATGTTAATGTTAGTCGTATAAAAATGAAATAAGAAAAAAAATATTTAATGATCTTAAAATGAAAAACTGCAAATGTGAAGTCATTACATTTGCTACACAGAAAACCACAATACCTCAATCCATCAATATTTTCACTACTTTCAGCCTTAAAATAAGGACATCCAGTCTTTGAGCTGAATGAAGTTACAGAATGAAGACGTGTATGACTTTACACGGTAAACAACCACAGATGGAACAACATTTTACCACAGGCAACAAGGATAGATACGACCTGTTTGCTGAACTAACTATGCCAATATAGAATATTCCACTGACAGTCTCTAAGACTTTCAGGCTATTTTCATCTAAATAACTGAATGGACTTCTTAGGGGGACTGGGTAATAGCAGATAGCAAGAACCCTAACCATTGTAAAGAAATACAATGTCGAAATCTTTATCCATCAAAATCATCATCCTCATACAAGGTAGAACTTTGTGGGTTCTCATCTCATGTCCTGACATATTATGCATGTGTTATGAGACCTATGGAAGTACTATAGAAATCAAGACTTTCACCAGACAGTGGCTAACATTTCTTTCTTCAGCATACCTGGAAAGTGAAGCCGTTGTACTGACAAATTAAGAACAAATATCTTTACATAGTTTAAGATTCTGCAAAACATTAAACTAAAATGGGGAGTGGAGACAGAGTTTATTTTCCTTTTAAAAACTGGAGGAATTTCTCCTTCATCTGCAGACCACTGCTCAGAGGGACATAGAGGAGTATCATTTACCATTTTAAGAAGAGAATCCTGGGTAATAAGCGTGCCCCCTGATTATTTCTGAAAACTATTCCTCCTCCCTTGGCCCAAGTCCAACCCCCAAAGTAAACACAACGCTCACAGGGAGAACTTGGACATTCTTATTTACTGTATTTCATTTAAAACACAGTATTCTTTTTGTTAAATGCTTTTGAGTATGTGCCAAACTGAAAATTATAAAAATACACACCATATAAATATGTGCGTTTTCATCATTGGCCTTAGAATACAAACTCTACTTGAACAAACCACACGTTTCTATTTCTCTGCGCAAACTGTGGCTTGATGACTAAAACTGCAGCTCTCTGCAAGGATATAAGACCAATATTGAAAGAAGTGAATTCATAGTAGTGTGTCAAGACACTGCTGAACCGCAAAAACTAAACTAGATAAAAATTGCTGTGTATTTATATGGGACTGATTTAGTTTAATCTGCTAATTGCACATTTTGTTGCTAAATTGTTTAAGGTAACCAATAGCAAATTACATTCTCACTATGTTTAACATATTGCCACAGAAAACAATATTTAACATCTGTTCAATTTAAATATTCATATGTAAGAACATGAGGGGCAAAAAAGTATTTCAAGAAAACCTTGTAGTGATGACTGAGTTATGTGGAGAGATGCTAGCATACAGCGAGTGAGTCAGTGTGTTTTCCAGAGCATTACCGACAGTCCTGATTGTAGACAGGCTTGCACTTAACACCCCCTCCCACTTGCACCCCAACTTTTTTGAAAGAAAGTTGTGGTTGACCAAAGTCATTTCCTGGAATACCCAATGTCCTACTGAGAATATGAGACTCAAGCGTGAGAGCTGGGGAGTTACAATTCATTAATACTTAAAAAATTCTAAAGGATCCTGAAAGTTTAAAAGGAAGTTTAGAAGTCAATAACCATCAATAACCTTGTTGCCTTTGTCGTACTTGTCTGTGTTATTTATCATTTTTTCGACTACTGCACCGTTGGTCTTAGAGTAACAGAATTTCCGTTCTTTGTATGTGAGAAACATATGGCAGTATTGACAATAAAGTTGACTTTGAGAAGGAGTCAGGAAAATGGAGACAAGGTATAGTTCTACAATGTAATTTAAAGTTTATCAGACCACAAAAAACAGTTTAACTACAATTACATGTTCTAAATGTATAAATACAAAGTCAGATAACCACGATACTCTAAATGAAACATGGCTCATGAACTTTACCCTGAAAAATACAAAAAGTCTCTTTCAAAGACAGAGTACAATGATTATTTTTTTGATGAACATTTAAGGTGTCATTGATTTAAAGTGAGGGCAGTTTATCATAAAGGATAAAGCCGGCTGAGAAAAATAGGTTCAGGTTAAGATACTGAACGAATATGCAACTCCATCAGTTAAGTAACAGTAGCCACTATATCAAAAAGTATGTGGTTTAGAGCCTCACTGTCAGGGTATCAGAATGTCTCTAAGTTTATTAAAAACATCACCAAGTAAAAAAAAAAAAATCACATGCAGATTTGAACTATCAGAATTCGAGTAGAGTGATGCAAATGAAAATTACAGTAGTAAAGGTAGGGCTGATTTTTAAAATGTACACCAAATAAAAATCCTAATATAAACATCCTGACAGTTTTTGGAATAGATATCTAAAAAGTCTTAAATCAATTTCACAGTCATTTTGGGAGTAGGTAATCAACCAAAATCAACTCAACATTTGAGGGAACATGAGCAAAGAGCATGTTATAGACAATCTTCTTGGTTTACTTTGGCATGTTCAAATAGTCAACATGAAACCTCTGATTACAACTCTGGTTGGTATTTTGACTGGAAACACAAACCATATACATTTTCAATATAATTTCAGAGTCATCCAATAATGCGTCTCTTTGTTGGTTGATCTGTCAGTAAGAATGAGATTTTTAGGGTTAATAGTCACATAAAGTGAGCCTTTCCTTTCCAGATCACACTTCGTCACATAGTTGATAAATAACATACAGATAATATTTACTCTTGTTGCTGTAAAGCCCCTCTATTTTTGGAATACAGTTGAATGTTTGTTTTATGTACTTGTTTTGGTAATTTGCCATTCTTTACACCATAGGCTAACATTGACTTCCTTGTTGTTGGCATGCATTCAAAATTTGATTCCCAAGGGCTTTTGGACTTTCCTGTATATTTTTTTCTCCTCCACAAAATAGGGAGGTCTAAAGAATTATAACTCTGCTGAATCTTGTTTTTAATGGCCTGTCCACTATCTGGAAAGAACATGAATATGTTACTTTGACATGTTGCACCGCATGAATGTTTTAGTAGATGAGGTTCGTGGATATTATAAACTCTATGACTCAGTGCCACTCCTCTAAAACTGTGCAATTTGCATTTGATGATAAAAACCACAAACCACAAGACTGGTTGTCCTTTGGAAATATTTTCAAGCCACATTCTGACTTAAAGCAGTATTTAGTTCCTAATTATACCCTGCTCAGGTCGCAATACTGAAGAACAGCAGTTTGGTCCTTGATGAAAACATTGTGTGTGCTCAGTGAGCATTTTGCTTCTCATCGAGCACACATTAAAAAGGTCAATTTTTTAATGTAATATAAGTGATTTAAAAACACAAACTATACCTCTGATGAAGAAATGCAAATGCAGCATTTTAATTTTTATCAAAAGCTTATGTAACAATTTAAGATACCACACCTTTTTATAATAGCCTAAAGGATGTCAAAAAAGAGTCAATCAATAACATTTGTGCCACGCTACGAGCAAGACAGCTGTTTCCAGTAAATGTAAATATAGCTGTCATGGACGAATGATTATGCTCATTAATGGATTACAAGAATTAGAGTTTGAAAAAATCAAAGTGAATTTTAAAAGCCAAAAGATTCTTTCTTTTCTTTTTTTCAGATGTAAAAGATCATCCCACTAAGCACACTCGCATTAACGGCACATGATACACAGCTTGGCAAATGAGCAGTTATCCTCTCTATCATAGCAGTAAGGAATTAAAAACAAGGCATGATTTAAGTGTTCACATTAATATATAAAAATAATCATTGACTTTCATACATTCTCATTAGTTCTATGTCTCCTGTCTTTTGTTCAGTGCCACTGTCCCCAAACCATACAGCATCGCTGGTCTCACCACTGTCTTGTACACCGAGTACAATATAGGCAAGTGAGGCGATTTTTTCGTGAAGCAGTTGTATTCCTAAATTTCAGAACAGGAAAACAGTGAAATTCAAATTCTCACGGACTTATACTGATGATGAGGGGTATAATATTTGAGTCAACATGCCTCTAAACTGATAAAACATTTCCATTTGCAAATTTGATGGCCTAATTAAACCATGTAAGATCAATAACTGGGAGCACCTCTAAGAAAAGTGTGTCAATATTTAAGTCAATGTCCAGGGAATGACCCTTATGCAGATTGACCAGGATAAATACTAAAATGACCAATCATCATTCCATGCCAACTATTGAGATCAGTCCAGGTTCAACAATACTATTATTTTAACGATTATTACTATTATTATCATTATCACTGTTGTTGTTGCTGCTATTATTTGTTTATCATCTCTGCAGAGGGTGAGTGCATTATCTAAATGTAAGTGCAAGGCTCAAGTGGCTACTTAAAGGTATGCAATTTTTGACATCAGCTTGAGGTTCCCTTTACATCCCAGGATGTTGTTGCTAGATGGCAGGCTGAGTCAATAGCAATACATCACGTTGTACCATAAATCAAGCCTTCCTACAAATAGGGCAGTAGGCTTTCATTTTGCAAGCAAAGTAATAATTCTATATCATTCATTTAGCAGTAAATATTATAAATTTAAGCAAATACATCTACAATGTCACTTAAATGTACACAGCATGCAATTTCTAATGGAGTCATGCATTTTTGAATAAGACATTTAGCAAAATACATATGGCTGGAAGAAAAAGAATGTCTGAATGCTCTCTAAATGTAATTCTTTTATACAAAGGGCTATATAAATGAATGATGATGATGACTTGACAGACAAATCATGAACCCTTCATGGTACTGGTCCATTGTCCAAGGGACACTGGGCTCTCTGTATTCATTTAAATCAGCATCTTTACTGCTGCCACAAAGGTTTCTGTTTCAACTGAAAAACAAATAAACTTAATCTATTTGTATAAGCCTCTTGCAGTCAGTATTATAATTGATTGTACAAAGGGTTTCCTACAAAAATTCTAACCACATCAGAAGCCCAACGGTTCATTACAGATAAAATCAGAAGTATAGATGGACATGAGAATCAATCACTATCAAGCCTCTATCAGTCTGTCATTGTGCATTTATACCCGTGCTTCTGCGAGCCTATGTCAGTATGTCTGAAAGAAAACTTTCTCTTCTTTTCCTTTCGGCTTTTCCCTTTCAGGGGTTGCCACAGTGAATCAACCTTCTCCATCTAACCCTATTCTCTGCAACCTCCTCTCACACACCCACTACCTTCATATCTTCTCTCACTACGTCCATAAATCTTCTCTTCAGTCTTCCTCTAGACCTCCTGCCTGGCATCTCCCTTTCCAGCATCCGTCTACCAATATCGACGTATCCCTCCCTATCCCTCCTCTGTACATGACCGAAACATCTCAATCTGGCTTCTCTGACCTTCTCTCCAAAACATCTAACATGTGCTGTCCCTCTGATGGACTCATTCCTGATCCTATCCATCCTCGTCACTCCCAAAGAGAACCTCAACATCTTCATCTCTGCTACCTCCAGCTCTGCCTCCTGTCTTTTGTACTGTGCCACTGTCTCCAAACCATACAGGATCGCTGGTCTCACCACTGTTTTGTAAACCTTTCCATTCTTCTATTACATAGAACCCCTGAAACTTTTCTCCACCCATTCCAACCTGCTTGAACCCGTTTCTTTATCTCTTTTCCACACTCTGCATTGCTCTGGACTGTTTACCCTAAGTACCTGAAATCTACCAACTTCTTGATCTCCACTCCATGTAGCCTCACCGTTCCACCCGGGTTCCTCTCGTTTACACACATATATTCTGTCTTGCTGCGACTAACCTTCATTCCTCTCCTTTCCAGAGCATACCTCCACCTCTCAAGATTTTCCTCAACCTGTTCCCTGCTCTCACTACAGATCACAATGTCATCTGCAAACATCATGGTCCATGTAGATTGCTGTCTACCCTCATCTGTCAGCCTGTCCATCACCACTGAAAACAGGAAGGGGCTCAGAGCTGATCCCTGATGAAGTCCCACCTCCACCTTGAACTTCTCTGTTTCACCAACAGCACACTTCACCACTGTCTCACAACCAGCATACATGTCCTGGACCAGTCTAACATACTTCTCTGCTACTCCAGACTTCTTCATACAAAACCAGAGTTCTTCTCTCTGCACCGTCGTATGCTTTTTTGTCTGAAAGAAAACAATATTAAAAAAACAGACCCAGTTGCAACAATGACTAGGTTACATGCTTGTTATATTAAAGCAGTCACTAATCAAATATGGCAACTTTTTCTTATTTATATTGTACTTCAGTAAACAGATGCTACTCCTTTGAATGCAATATATTTAATGTTGGTGGTGTAAAATGAGTCACTGGAATATACATCAGTCAATACTGCACATACAAGAGGGAATATATTTAATCAAATGACTTCAAAATGTAATATATATATATATATATATATATATACATATATACATATATATACATATATATATAATTATTATTTTATTATGATTATTATCATACCATAGAAAATTCTTTAAGGAGAATGTATGCCTATTGTTTACAAAAAAACATACTGAATCTATATCACCTGGGTTTTGATCAATCTTAAATTCATGCAAATGCAATAACTTAAAAGCAATTTTGAAAAAGAGGTCTGTCAAGAGGTAACACATATATGCGCACAAGTATGTGGACACCAAATTCACAAGGTAAGACTATAAAAACCAAGTGCATGCACTTTGTGTGTGCAAAATGGTCACACATTAAGAGGGCAGCACTGTAGGCAATCACTACCAGGCACCAAGAAGCCTGTTGTCTGCAACACAGCAGGACAGACACTGTTTGTGTAAGATCCCTTATTATCGCTGCCTTCCCAATGGAACCTATAAATTGTTGACTAATTCGGCACTGCTTAATCACAGGAAGTATCTCTTGTTGCCTGGTGATATGTCGCCCTTTTGAATCGCTTATTACAAAAGCTGATGAGAATGAACCGTTTCACCTTGATTGAGGTGCTTTCAGTAATGAGTAATGACATTGTATCAGAGAAAATCTGAGCTTTTCAAAAGAGCAGAAATTTATGGAAAACCTTTCTTAATGTAAATTAACAATGCTGCCAAATCCAAAGCTGCCAAAGGATTCCATTTTATTGTTATTCTGATGGCTAATTAAATTACATTTTACTTGAATAATATGTATCACAATTCAGAGGATGCCCTCTGGGAAATAAAGCAGTCACATGACACAGGTCCACTTGGGTAACAGCTGTTGAGGAAGATAAATAAACATGGTCAGTTGCCTGCAGCTGTCAGAGCTATCAACCACTGTCATCTTCACATCATTATTGCACTCCCGTCCCCCACTCTGCAGTAAAACAATTACATGTTGTGTTGAACAAAATCCACTGTGCATGTGAGAAACATTGAAGGTTTGGTAAAAATTGTCCTATATCTCCACTGAAAGTGTACATTTTCTGATTGTAAAAATCTTTAATTAAACATCCTGTGACACTGAACAATACACAGCTACTGACTATTATGATTAAAGCAAATTCATCCAAGCAGAAGTGATAACAATTGTGTAAAACTCTGTAATGAATTATTGTTCATGTAGAATGATGGCAATAGAAAACAAAAATGTGAGGGATGCATCTCATTTGCATGTGAATAGTAATATACAGGCACATCAAGGGATTTTTAATAAATGCATTGGGCATTAGAGATTAATCCCTGGTTAAATCCTTCTTTGTAATTTGTACAGACAAAGTCTGTTCAAATTATGATTTTTTTTCTGAACACAATAGTTATATGATGAGTTTTGTGTGAATGTTAATTTCTGCAATAAGCACATTAAACCATTCATTCGCTTCACTCTGTACAGGAGCTGCAAAATACAATTTGATTAACAGTCTAGGGATGAAAGTTAAGTCATGGTGGATGCAGCGGTGGTGATTAGAGGCACTAAAATATGTATAAAAAATATATTTAGTTTGACGCAAACATTCTGCAACACAAATAAATAATATCCATATCTAAATAAGGGACACTTTATAATGATTTTCTTTGTCATTATATTGCACTTTTGTGGTAATACTTAGTCTGGCTATCACTATAAATAAAGATGTGCTTTTACAATCTACTTCCACAAAGCCACTAAATATCATGCTAAGCTATTAATGGATTAACTAGAGATATACACGTCACATTATAACTGCATTTAAGGGATTTTATACAAATCCTGCACACAAATGATAATGCGTGGATTTGAGTATGATACTCAGACTGTATAGTCAGTCAAGAAAATTCTTGTTTATGTAACCGACACACTCCAAAGTGTATGCGAAATGAGAGGACTGTATTTGGTTTGTCAGCATCAGATTTCCACTTGACAATACTGCAAAGTACAAGGTCATACGTGCCAAGGCTTTGCAACCAGGTTTTTGTACGAAAAAAAAATTAACTTGTGGATTAAAAGTAGTAAGCTGTAAATGCACCCAAAAGAGCTCATAGACAATTTCAGATTTCATTCAACACAAAAACTTGAAGTAACAGTTTCATTGCATTTACCTCTCACTTTAACAAAAAACAACAGCAAAAAAGTACAAGTCTTACAGATTGAAACCTGTTTAAAACCTGCTAAAATGAGGGCAAATAAGGGATATGAAGTGGGTAGTAGGGGACAACAGTTGTCAATGTATATCAGTATATAACATGTTCTTATCCCAATGCGTTAACCGTGTGACGAATGGAGAATTTCCCTCAGTGTTTTATACCACACAATAGAACCCGTTTCTTGTCATTTTTCGACAAATCATGGAATGTTATGTCTACATCAACTTTAGTATCAATATCTAAACCTAACCAAAATAAAAGAAGAGTGTATTTTCCACATCTTTCTGTTTGAAATTAGATATTGCGTTTGTTCAGATGCGTTTATAAACCAGCAAAACCAGCTGTTGACTTGAGTTAATTACACATAATTTTTTTTTTTTGTTTGTTTTTGTTTGTTCAGCTTTTACCCGGAATGAACCCTCATCCAGTGACTGCCAACAGCTGACTGAGCAGGCCTGGGTATTTGCACAAATTAATTCGTCTTCAGTCTAGCAAAGTCACTTGACTGCTGAGGCCTTTTTACAAAATGTTGGCTGTGATAAAATGATCGACCTCACAGGCCCAAAGCAATGACAAGCAAAGTCCCCCCAATATACGAGAAGGACATAACAGCAATTACAGAAAACAAAACAGAACCTGGCTTTCTGCCATGACAGACAGGCACTTAGTGATCACACAGTTAGAGGCCTAACACATTCTATGGAGTGACAGGTTTCGTAGATAATTCTTTTTTAGTTCCAGTCAGGAAATTGCAAAACTGCATTTGACAGAGAACTTTTGGAATATGTTCATTGGTTGTAGGATTTTGTAGATTTGGCATCTTTCAGCTGTGATCGGGTCAGATTTACCAGTGACTCTTTCAAAGATAGATTTACAGATGTACAAATACATAATATATCATACTTAATACTTTATGAAGACTTTAAAATGGATATGGAATAAATAAATATATCGAAATACCCAGAGTAGCTTACACACAAGTCAACTCACCTCAGTTGGATATTGACGACAAGTTATCATATCTTAGATCAACATTTTTTTAAATCTGCTGATCTGTCTTTGAATGCGTGCCATTGATCTAAATGATTTTTCTTCGTCATGTTAGGTCCTCTTGGTAATTTTCTCATGAACACAATATCCTGTTTTAATCCAGGAGTTGTCAAACGCTGAAAACAAAAGGCAGGGGTGGCAGTGATTGTGGTTTCTCTCTGACAGCTTTTTCAGGTGACCCACTCTAATAATAATCCATCCATCTTCTGCCGCTTATCCTAGACTAAGGGTCGTGGGGGATGCTGGAGCCTATCCCAGCTGTCATCAGGCAAGAGGTGCGGTTTACCAATCAATCGCAGGGCCAAATTTACAGACAAGCAACATTCCCTCACTCACTCATTCAGGGCAATTTTCCCATTTTTTGGAAACCCACGCAGACACGGGGAGAACATGCAAACTCCACACAGAAAGGTCCCCTGTTGGAATTGAACCAGGGTCCTTCGTGCTCACCACTGTGCTGCCCTAACAACAACAACAACAACAACAACAACAACAACAACAACAACAACAACAACAACCACAGCCACAACCACAACCATAATAATAATAATAATAATAATAATAATAATAATACATTTTATTTGAGGCGCCTTATCAAACACTCAAGGATACTGTACAGGCATATACATATACACAGAGTATAGTTCTAAAGAAACTGTTAAAATAAATCAATAAAAGTGACAATGCAGTTTAGAAACAGAAACATATGTACATACATATATACACATATGCATATACAAAAATATATACACACATTTACGCAAACAACTACAAGTGACACCATCTAGCGTCAGTTGGAATAGGCTTCGTTAAACAGATGGGTTTCGAGTAGTGATTTGAAGTGGGGAAATTATTGGGTGTTCCGGAGTTTGGTTGGTAGTGAATTCCAGAGACGGGAGCAGGTCCCATGTTGGTAAGAGGGGAGGAGGGGGCAGACAGGTGTATGGAAGAACAGGATCTGAGGGAGTTTTGAGAGGGTAGGAACATGGAGGAGGTCGGACAGGTATGGGGGGGCGAGGTTGTGGATGGCCTTGAGTGTTCGCAGGAGGATTTTGAAATGAATACGGAACTGAACCGGTAGACAGTGGAGCTGTTGTAGGATAGGAGTGATGTGGTAGGGATAGGGTTCGGGTGATGATACGGGCAGCTGAGTTCTGGATCAGTTGAAGTTAATGGAGGGAATTGTGAGGGAGTCCGAAGAGGAGAGAGTTGCAGGAGGTGAGAAGGCTGTGGACATGGATGCTGGTGGTGTAGGTGGTGGGAGAGGGGAGGAGACATTTAATGTTATGTAGGCGGAAGTAGGCAGACCGGATAATGTTACTGATGTGGGATTGAAAGGATAATGTACTGTCAAAGATGACACCCAGACTCTTATCCTCGGGGGAGGGGGAGATGGATGAGTTATCGATGAAGCTGTTGGTTTTGTATAAGGTGGATTTTGTGCCAATGAGGAGAACCTCAGTTTTTTTACTGTTTGGGGCAGTCCAGGTTATTATTTCAGTGTGAGCAAAGTGGGTGAGAGAGTAGACAAAGGTTTTGTGGTGAAACAGCTCTTAATGTCGTCTGCGTAGCAGTGGAATTGAATGCTGGATTTGCGGAACATGTTGCCGAGGGGAACGAGGTAGATGATGAAGAGAAGAGGCCCCTGGACAGAGACCTGGGGCACACCTTTAGTGACAAGGGAAGGAATGCATTTGGAAGACTTAAGTCGAATGAACTGAGTGCGGTCAGAGAGGTAAGACATTAACCAGTCTAGCAGTACGTGGGGGATGCTCGTGGACGATAGCCTGTTGACGAGGGTGCTGTGACAAATGGTGTCCAAGACCACACTAAGGTCGAGGAGAATGAGAATGGTAAAGAGTCCATAATCAGCAGCTTTATTTTTGGTGATGATCGTGGAATAGTATTGGGTTTTGGTGTTGGTGTTGGAGTCCGTATAATGCAAGCTATGGTCGTTGTACATATTTTTATGGATAATGAGGCCACTTTTCTTATAAAGTCGTTCAAGTTGCCGACCTTTAGCTTTCATGCAACAAAGGTTGGGGGTAAAAAGAATGAGTTTCACTGAAAATGACAGGGGAAAGTGGTCTGTTATAGGGAGTTCATCGGCTACAACGTTAAGAGGATGTAACACCAGAACTGCAAATCAAGTCCAGAATGTGAGATTTGGAGTGAATTGGCATGGTGGTGTGCTGCCAACATCCAAAGCTCTCTCGACAGGACAGAAGGTCTTTGGTGAGGGTCAGGGTGATGTTGTCCATGTGAATATTGAATATTGAATATTTAATAGTGATATAGCGGACAGATTCGTGAGGAAAGCAGCAAAGTCATTTAAAAAGTCAGTCTTAGATTTGGGGGGGGGGGGTAGTAGACAGTGGCGATGATGGTTAGAATGGGACCAGACAGCTCGCAGACAGTAGATTCGAAGGAGCTGGAGGTGGGCACAGACACTGGCAAGACATTCCACTTCTCTCAGAAGATTATCGCAAGACCACCTGGCCATCTGGCACAGTGGGGGCTCCTTTCAAACTTTGCTTCAAAGGAGCCAATTATTTTCTATCATGCAGGCTGAGGTAATCTTTCAATTATTTATCAATTCCTGTTTTAAGCAAAAGTCCAGTGTTGAAACATTTTTAACCTTAGATATACAAGCCTCCATTTTTGTAAGTCCCAGCAAAATATGATAATAAACGGGCTGTCTCCGTGCACTTGACTATGCAATTTTAGCTAACATATGGGTGTTACAGCCTCAGTGGAGAGTATTGGCTGCTTCATCCTCGTGCCTTTTCACCTTTTTTTTTTTTGTCCAATTAGCAAGACCAAATAAGTTATACACAAACATTTAACACATTTGTCAGAGTCTGGAAAATCTGGTTGTATTATAAAAGTGATTGCAAACATCAATACCAGCCACACATATAGGAATAGCAACAAGTGCAAGCTGTTTCCCCGACTCATCGTATCTTGTGAGGAACTGACCAATCTGAGGGTAAGCTCAGCTTGTCGCTGTCACACCTTGCATTTCATAATTTGTTTAATTACTTTTAATAATGACAGGTAAGGTACTCAATGGCTGCACATCTGTTACTCAGACTATTCTCTGGCATGATAATCTATATATTTGGAATTGATACATCTTGGAAATTCTGGTTTGCCTTCCAGTCACTGGACTTCACTTGACTGCTTTGATTGACACTCTTAAAGGACAATCAATGCAAGATTCCTTTTCTCACTTCTCAAGTGGGGTTGTGTGTCATATAATATTTTAAGGTGTGTACAAAATAATGAATGGTACTATACACCATTCCAGCCAAATGTGGGGTCTATTCCCACAAGTCAGCAGCATTTACACACCCACGCAAGCTCTTACCCTTGTAGAAAGCTACTCTGTTCAGTCACTCGACCTGGACCTGGAGGAAACCCATGCAGACACTGGGAGAACATGCAAACTCCACACAAAAACTGAGTCCCTCATGGGAATCAAACCAGGGACTTTCTTGCTGTGAGATGGAAGTGCTAAACACTGCACCACTGTGCCATCAGTAACATATTTACCTTAATAATCACTCAGTGCCTGGACAAGATTAGAGAAAATGGCATTTAAACTATATGCTTCAGTGTTCTCTCTTATTAACTTCAGCTTCAAAACTGCATGCTCTCACCCATTTTGGAAACATGTGTACATTAAAAAGTAATGTAATGCTCCCATTAGTCAAACAAGTAGAGTACATACTTTTAATACACAGTCTATCATTTAATTTGGCAGTCCTTCATGTTGCCCATGTCTCATTTGCATTAACTCAACTAGAATATGGATGCCCTTCAAGAATGGTATACATGAATAGATCTCAGTATTGACACTTGAAAGGATGAGTCAGGACATGTTAATACTGGGATTGGACAGCAAATAATGGTTGATTGGTAGTGATGTAGACCACCTAATTGGTTTAACGACCGCCTTAAAGTAATGTATGTCTTTCCTTTCAGTTTCATTCTCTTTTCTCGGGTGAAATAATCTATGTGCGACCATCAGCAGCTAAGTGAAATGGTGAGATTTGATATGACACTCTCGATATGATCTTCATATCAGGAAATTAATAGAATAGGATAACTTGCAAGACACGAAATTGCATACATTATTTTCCAAAAGAAACAGATGACCGTAACAGATTGTACAGACATCATTTTTCAAAATTATGATTTTGAATAGAACAATATGGCCCAAGTATGATTGTACCTTCTTAGAAAATATTGCATAACACAGGAGCCATTATATTAGTAAGTATTCAAAATTATTAAATTCACTGCTAAGTGAATTACGCACCTTAATTCTGGAATATGGTGTTTTTTTGTAATTTTGATTTACAATCAGCTGGTGGATTATATTCATCAAAGGGTAAAATTCAGCATCTATGAGGAGCCTCAGAAATGTTTTTTAATTATATATTTTGATTGATTAATTGTGTCTGGTGATATATCACAACTATCGATTGAGGATTTATTGCTTTTATCTAAAAAAAACATATAGCACAGTACAGAGGAAGGTATGCATGAAAAAAAAAACCTTCAATCAGAAATGTCAATGCCTGATCCAAACTCCACCATCGCAATACAAATAAATTTTAAACAGCATATTAGTCTGCAGTGACCAGAACCACGTGCAACTTTTGGAGTCTCAATGTCTCAGCTTTCAAGCAGCAAGAAGCCAATTGAGGAGAGGCAAATACTGTGGCCAAACTTTGCACTGTTATCTGACAAGGAACTGCCTGAGATTTCTTACTGAATCAAAAGTATTTAGTAGATATCACTGGAAAAACTGGTGATACGAACTGCATACTTACAGACCCATGAGCCCTAGTCATGGCAATAAAAACTATAAAGGTCCTTTGAAGAAATCAGGCAATCTCTCTGCCTTTGACCAACAGCGCAGTATACAGTCAATAGAAAAGGCATCCAAAGAGCGAGAATTTCACATGTAAATTCAAATTAGGTATTTTGGGATTCCAAGCATATTGCCAATACGGAGATATACCCCACAATATTGATATAACAAGTAAGTGATCTAGTGAGGTCACAAACTCATCATGCCATTGGCATGCCAATTGCTGCCCCTGAATTCTCGCAAAATGTTGCAATTAAATAAAATACTTTGATACTGCTCAAAATAATAAATTGCTTGAGAGACAACAGGCTTGGACAAAATACCAAACAGGCAGACTTATAAAAACGGAACGGGAGAACACTGATGAACACTTTTTATTTGAAATCTATGTGACTAACTTCTCAAAGATAACCATCAGCACAAAGAGCATGGCTCAAGTAATAAGAAAGTTAGAAACGTCTGTCGTTCTGTCTGCATACAAATTACCTTGTCAATGTTATTTCATCGAGAGTGAAAAAAATGGCAAGTACTTAGTTTTGTCATTGCAACTGCAAAAATAATTACATTTGCTCTCATCGAGTAACACCTCCTTTGTTCTTAATAACCTTTGCTAAATTACCCCTCATTAACATTTGAGAATGTGACGTCAGTTGGGCCCCTCGGTAGTTAAAAGCAATTTAAATAGATTATGAAGTGATGAAGATTCAAGTTTTCGGGAAAAAGAAAATTAGCAGCTAAAGCATAAAACAAGATATGATATGGAGCACAAGACATCACATTTTTAATACTGAAGTTCATCGGAAAGACATTATTAAATGTTAAAAATGTCTGTTTGAGTTGTAACTTTTTCAGAGAAGTGCTAAAATGGCATTCACACATATTCCAGCTTTTTTTTTAAAATGGAAACAAAATGGGGAAAAAGAAAAAAAAAGTAGAGGTCACTATAAGTCAAGAAAACAGGCCCTTTCCTGAGCCAAACACCATCCAAGGTATAACCTTACAATGCTGGTGAAACCAGAGATTCTCCTACTAACACACACTAAATGAGTTCAACTCAACAGCCCACTGAACCCAGAGAAATGTGTCAGTCAATACAAATAAGAAAAAAATAAATTAAATATAATAGCTTTAGGTACATGTGTCAAACTCAAGGCCCGCAGGCCAAATGTGGCCCGCCAGAACCTCTTAAAAGGTCTTATTGTCTTAAAATGAATAAGTCAAAATGTGCGCGCTAACTATAAACTACGTTTCCCACAATCCATGTTGATCGTGTTCCCTGCGAAGTGACGGCATCCCGTCATTAGATTGCAGTGGATCCACATCAATGCGATTTTCAACAAGCGGAACTGAGAATTACAAACAATCCTTAAATGTCCAGGAAGAGAAAAGTTGATGCGGATGGAAGGCTGTTTCAAGAAAGATGGGAAAGTTAATGCATGCTTGTGCTTCAAGGAGAAAAACTGGTATTACTTTTGTGTTAGGAGGCAGTGTCAGTGGTCAAAGAGTACAACCTGCATCAGCCTCTTGACACCAAACACGGGGCTAAGTATGCCAAAGTCAGCCTTCCAGAAAAACAACAAAAGTCAAAAGGATTGATCTTGTGACAGCAACTAGTGGACATATTTTTTTTCTTATATCTATGTAAATGTGTATGGAAAATTTGGGATTTGAATGAGTAATAAATTCAGAGTTATTTAACATTAAGGAGTAGTTACAAATTACGTTACGTTGGTTACATTTAGCTACATTTATACAGTTACCATTACAAGTGGCCGTTTGAGGGCAACCATTATACTGATTTGGCTCTCGTAGAAAATGAGTTTGACACCCCTGGCTTAAGGCAATTGAAGAAAGCTAATACATTGACATTCTATTTAGTTATCTCTGGAATCCTTGCTGTTACTGTACAGCACATGCTCTGAAGCGAAATGTATCTGAAGCGTGGTATATTGTGTGAAGGATATTTTCACGCAACAAGTTGCTTCTGTGTTCTGGGTCTGATGCTAATCCCAGGAAACTTCAGGCAAACATGTTAACTGACTGGGGACGACAGTGGGTTACTCACGATCGACAGTGACAAACTATGCATAGCAGCAGATACATTCTACACCTCCTTACAGCTTAAAGAAAGAAGAAATGCCTTTATTGTCACATACAGTTATACATAGAGCACAACATAAGCGAAATCTAAGCACTGCATTTAACCCATCATGGATGAACCATGAGCAGAAGGCAGCTAAGGAACAGCACCAAGGGAGCAATAAGGGGTTCAGTGTCTTGCCCAACAACACTTCGACAGGCTTAGAGGAACCAGGAATGTTCGGCTCCAAGAACGACTGCTCTAGCCCCCTGCGCCATGCCGCCCCCCAAAAATCAATAATATATAATAAATTCATATTACTAAAAGTTTAAAAAGACGTACCCTTAAATATGGCTTTCACATCATCTTATTTGGATGTAGAAATCAAATCTTTAGCAAGGAGGGTAAAACCATCTGTGTACCAAAATAGAGTCTCCCAATACCTTCTGCCTACTGATTTCCATTTTCATGCAGTCCATCACACACAATTACATGTTATTTTTCGTAGGTTTCAGTGAGTCAGTGACATTTCAATAAATAAGTGAGTGTAGTACCTATGGAGAGATGCCACAGAGCTGCATGTTTCCTGTGGTTAGAGCACTATCCATTGAAATGGCTCGAATTTCTGAAAAGATTTCCTGACCCACTATCACCCCCCTATCTGTGCAGTCACGTCTTGCCTGTGGAAGTGATAAATGTATATTGGCCTGCAGAGTGTCACCAGTAATTTCCAAACCAAGTACAAGGCATTCAAAATGCCCTGGCATAACCGGCATAACCGGCATAAAAGACAACACTGAACTTAAGCGAGGCTCAAGCAATTGTATTGAATAATTTGAAATTGTGGTAAGGAAAATTTTTACAAATAAAAATCAATTCACTTTAAACTAAGCAATAATTGCAAAACCTACCACATCTTCCTTTGGGTGACTTGGCTCTTGTTAATAGTAACACCGCTCTCCTGTGAGAGTTCTCCAACAAACACAAAGTTTTGCAAACATTCTATACAGCGATGACACTTTATAATAATCTAACATTGGAAAGCACTCATAAAATAATTGGTTAATTTTGAAAAAAATTCTATAAATGAATATGCATTTGCAAGTAATTCGTTAACACTTATAAATGTTCAGCGTTTGATATAATCTAAAATGTAAATTACTAGAAATTTGTTAATGACTAATGAAATGTGAACAAACTGACTAGCAAAATATTTGGATAGCCTAATTTAAGACTTTACTGATGTATTTTATGTTGCCAGTAACAATCTCCATTCAGGAAAACAGAGGTATGTTGAAAAGTCGAAATTAGACCTTTAGTGTTTATTTAAAATATGCCGAGTGCGAAACTGAACTGCCCTTTATAATTTGTAACTGCCAGAAACATTTCAGTGTTGTGTACTTAGACCAGCTTTACAAGTCTTCCTGAAAAGTAGGGTTATGGTTAAAATTGTTGGTTGGTGAGATACTTCACCTATCTTCCCCTTTTCATTAATGTTATTATTCTTTAATACTTTGTTTTGAGTACATTTGCTGATGTCCCTTGATTTGCTTTCCTGCTTTAGAAAGGCTGTATACCATGTCCATAAGGCTCTTTTAATAGACTTATTCTGCCCACCATGAAATTTTGGATCATATGTCGCGATGATTTTCAAAGATAACTGGGAGCAGTTCCTACCACCATTCTCTCAGTTGTAGCATGGTGTCTACCATAGTGTAAAATCGGAAATGGGACCTGCTAGTGTTTTCGAGACGAGATATACCAATGGGGGATTACTTTTTTTCTGAGTTGCTTTTATTATGACAGAGGATGTTGTGGATGGTTTTTACAAAACTTGCTCCCAAGGAAATTACCAGATAGGTTTTGAATGCAGGCATCCCCAGAAATATATATTTTCAATTTTGCAAGACATGATTGTATTCAGTCAGTTATGCTTCTAAGTATAATGGCCTCTACGTGAAAGATAAGCCTCCATCTATTGAGATACTAGATACAAAACAGGAAATAAATTGAAAATTAATGACCTCCGCGACCTCTGGAGAGAAAAAGTCCCCAGTACTCCTGTCACCTATTTTCAATCCCTTAAGGTAGTTGGCAGGCGCTGAAGAAATTAATGTTTAACCACTAAGTGTTCATGAAGTATAAATATGATTTAAGTTTAAGGGTTATCTGAGAAATCAATGATGTCAAAAATCTCCTGTGCCACATCCAGAAATTACATGGAGTCAATTTAAAAAGCGGAATTGTACATTCTTCCTTTAGGCAATGCAACTCTATCATCCCACTGAGTCTAGTCTTGAAAGTCATGACCATCAAAAGTATATTACAGACAGATCATCAACATTTTTTCTGAAGATTGATATTCCCTGAATATCCAGAAATTCATTATTTTAATTAACCTATCAGGAAGTGCTCTTTTAATAGCAAAAGCATAGACCTAAAACAAAGAAATCCATATGTAGTGTTTCACATTGCTTAAGTGCATATTTATATTACATTTGGCACATCTCAGTGAACCAAAATACAAGGCATTAAGATAATCCACATTGAAGACATTTATCAATTCAGACCTGAAATTATTTCCATCTGTAGACACACACTTTTTACAACTTCATCATGCAAAAATTTGGAAGAAGAACATGTTTGGCTTTTGCAAGTAGAAATTATGTTCATATTTTTATGGTTTCATTACATATCAATAGAGTTAATAATTTACCTAAAAATCACCAATGCATTATCCAAAAATAGGGAAAGCCCTTCCCAAAATGCCACAAAATTCTAAACAAATAATGTAAACAGTTCAAAACAAATAACCATCAGTGTATCAGGAAATCTGAAACAATTCCTGGACTCACTTTAATTATGGCGAATATTAGGAACACAGGTTCCCATACCACCGACATAAAATATATTGACATCAAAGAAAACTTTAAAAAGATGTTTTTTCAATGCTCACACATGTTACTCTGGCCATCCAAGACCATGCCATCCCTTAAGACACATGTGAGACATGTATATTAGAGTAACCCAGTGATTAAAAATAACACCAGATGTGAGTATCTAGGCCAGAATAATTTGGATTATGATTTTTGCCATAATCAAGCAGCCATGAAATAACCCAGGAGCAGGAAAAGATAGATCGATAGATAGATAGATAGATAGATAGATAGATAGATAGATAGATAGATAGATAGATAGATAGATAGATAGATAGATAGATAGATAGATAGATAGATAGATAGATAGATAGATAGATAGATAGATAGATAGATAGACAGACAGACAGAGGCTGGCCTTACTCAGTTACCATCAACAACCTGAAAAATAGTCATTACCTCAAAGCTTTTAAAGAAAAACAATTCAGTCAGGCAAGTGTGTTAACTCCAAAGCTTCAGATACTGAGTTTCTGTGTTTCTGTCAAAAGAGGACAAATGTGAACTAAATAATGAGGAGTGTTTCATAATTTCATGTCTAAGGATTTGAAATTACAGTAGGGATGTGTTGTTGATGACTGATGGGAACATGGAGAGATATAATAAATCATCAGTGGAGGATAGCATCAATGACAATTAATCTGTCCCTTAATGTTCCCTTTGAACAGAGTCAGATCAATATATCAGCCCTGCAATGTCATTGGCCTAAAAATTAGTCTAAAATTACCTATCACAAAAGAATAAAAAACTTTGTTTTTAAATTACGATATAATACAAAAAAATGTGCTCTGAATAATGTAGCAGCTGGGTCTTTAAGTAGTTTCCCCAGGGTAATGCACTCTAATGATATTGTTGAAGGCTCTTCAGTGTCTATGTGTAGTACATGAAGACGAAATCTGCCCAGCAGCTGATCAACTGCTGTGACACAAGTGAGGTTTGTAAGGATAGACAGCGCCTGCATGAGTTGTATAAAGATGTCAAAAATTCTTTAATCAGCTTATTTGTTAACTAAATCTTTCTAAGTACCCTTGAGTCATACCAACAATCTCGGATTTTTCCCTTTTTAAAATTGGTGTCAGCACTATTCTTAAAAATCTCTGGTAGAGCCCTGTATTATATATTTCTGTTATTTAAATCGAATAACAACATTGGTGTAATTTTATTTGAAGCTAATCTTCTTAAAAAAAAGAAAAGAAAACCTCCCCATTACATCTACATTTAAGCTCTTTATTTAGATTTAAATTATGCCATCTTACATGTGATCTCAGCCAATCAATCAGCAGATCAGTTCTATAATCTCACACTCTGGTAAAAAGAGTAGGGTCTTGCTGGCTGGCATTTGCTTTCTGTCACAGAATATTAAGAAAAAAGGATCCCCACGGGACTGGACATTGAGAAAGCTCTTGATCCAATGATGTGCTGCCTTGTAGAGTTTGAAAAAACAAGTGTAAAAAAAGGACACCACTTTAAATGCAATTTCCATCATGTTGCATTATGTGTGTGTAACATGACCTATGGGCAGAAAATCAAATTTCATTTTGTTACTTTTGGAACTGGGACCTGCTGTGTCTCCTTTACCCTCTCGGTAGCAAAAAGGGCTAACCTGCCTATACTATAGAAAAAGCCAACCATTATCCATCCATCCATCCATCCATCCATCCATCCATCCATCCATCTATGATCTACCAATAATCCTATACTTAGGGTTATGGGGGGTGCTGGAGTCGATCCCAGCTGTCATTGAGTGAGAGGCAGGATACACCCTGGACTAGTCGTCAGAGAATCAGGGTTGTATGTGGAGACAAACAACCATTCACTCTCTCTCTCACACACAGGGGCAATTTTCCCAACTTTGACAAGCATTATACGATAAGCAAACACAAAGTGATTTAAGTAGAGCATATCCGAATGCAGAATAATTCTCTGACAAAAACAAAAGCTCAACAATTAGATCCAGTTTACAGAAATATCCCCAAAGATGTGTAATTCCTGTGTCTCTAGATCAGAAGGGAAGCAATTACAAGACTACACTAAGCTGTTTTAACTAGCTGGCCTCAGTATTTGTGCTACAGCTAGTCCTACCTTATGGATTTAATTAATCGAAATGTCAGCGTTACGTATTGGTAAAATAGCAAGTATCTCCAAAATCACATTTGAAGTGATTATAATACAGTAAATTAATGTAATGTCATAATATTCCAAGAGAAAAAGCAAACTCAGAAGAAAATTTGTGTTTAACCATTGTTTGATTGGGTACAGGTGTATGTATCTTCTAGGTCTATTCAAAGAAGAGCTTTTCTTTCATGTCCTCAGCAATTTTGTGAAAGGAATAATTTGTTATCAAATGACGATGAGTCCTTAATGTATGCACAAGGGGAAAACAAGGCCAGCTCTGTTCGTTTGCCAGGAAACACTACAGATATGTGGACAAAATGAATATTGTAATATGATAATAGTCAAAGTCCTATCCACAATCTATTTTCAAATTTTAAAAACAAGCGCCCATTAACAATTAAATAACCCATTAAAATAGCTAATTTACATCATGATAACTGTAATGATTCGTCTATTTTTTTTTATCAAAAGGAGAAAAAGATGTGCTTACCAAGGACTACGACATAATAAAATATAATTACAACGGCAACAAACTGGAGTCTGTGTAGCTTTTTTTCTAAACTATTAACCATAAATTAGATTTGCAAATAGACCCAAACAAAATCAGAAATGAAAATATATATGTATATATATATATATATGTATTTATATTGCAAGCCATGTTGATTAGTCTGAGGGGACTGCAAGCATACACTTTTTCAAATATAATAGCCAATCAAAAACAACACACCAGATATATCAGCGCAAAGCCATATTCTGCTACTAATTATCAGGGACACATTGAAATTATCATCAATAGATCATATCATCATTTTATCATAGATAAAATTGTTCTCAAAGGTTGTAATGAGTGATAGACAGAGTGTAGTTTTAAGTACTGTTGTCTGATACTATTTCTTCCAATAAACATTACAGAATGTTTACAATACACATTATAGTGTGATTTATGAAGATGTCCTCATTTTCATTGTCATAAAAATAATATTTTCCTTAAAATTAACAAATTTCTTTAGATGAAGCTACAGACCAGGATGTTTTTTGAAAAGAAACTGAAATGTTCTCAGCTGAGAAAAAAAGGTAGACATCCTCTGTTTTATGCGTGTTTTTACTGGCCTCTGCCATTCAGCGCTGTCAGAAATTCTTATATTAGTCAGGTTATTATGTCCCTTAAATTCAGTACCAATTTGACAGAAATTGTATCGGAGATTAATGTTTGCAAATATTCAAGTCAAACAGCATAATGTCAAGAGTCTAGGAATTAACCTGCATCATTTAAGACTCTTGAGTCAATAATAAATTATTTAAATATTGCTAACTGATAAAACATGCCTTCTGCTATTCCATACAAGATGGTCCTCAAAACCCCATTTTGTTAAGAGCTCACACAATGGTTGGCTGGCTGGAGCAAGCGAGTAGGATATAGATATAATGCAAGTCCTTCCACTGAGGATCCAAACACATGCAAGTCATCACGGAGGAAAACATAGTCATGAGGTTTAAATTAAATGCTCACTGAGGTTTCTAAAAGCCGTGCTTCTGCCTGATAAATATAATAATGGGGTAAGAGAAGTAGTCAGTCCCGCTGAAATAGAGCTTTGTCTGTGAACTGTCACTGCCTGCTTAGGCATTTGAAACCAAATCAAGGAATTGTAGAGTAGGCCAGTTTTCTTCAAAAAAAAATTAATTGAAAAGGTGTTTCTATACCCAGATTCCCGGCATGGTGTCAGTTACTTGATAAAGATAAAGTGACAACGACCTGGAAAGTAACATAGTTCTGTTGTTTGATACCTTCATTTAAAAGCTTTGTATTCTTTTTATAAACAGAGGCATGGACTTTCCACTCTTTACTTTGGCATCCAGAGAATTCTACATCCCTTTTGGTCAAGATGCAGTTTGGAAAAAATATAATTTCAGAGGAGAGGAAGACTAAGCAAACACCAAACTTAAAAATGTGTAAACACCATTCACAGACATAGCCTTTAACATTTCAGTGTTGAATCAGCTTTAAATACATGGTCATGTTATAATTGTTTTCCTCTGCCATCTAAACCAATGAGCCTTGAGCTCTACTGCGGTACAATGATGGACCACATCACTGGGAAAATGCACTGTACCTCAGAGCCTGGGCAAACTGCCTGTTGAATGCACAACAGCTACAGCCAAAACACACAGAACCAACTGGGTACGCTGCTCTTCCTGCTCAGCGAAAAAAAAAAGTGTACAGCAAGCCTTCTAAATACTATGGCACCGTTTGAGAGTAGTTCTAAATGATCAGGCTGATCAGGCAAATTCACAGCTATTTTTTCAGATTCAGCACTACCAAAGAATTAAATACTTCCCATTCTTACTGCATTTTACCTCCATCAGTGTTAAACCTTTCCAAAGCTGTGTAATGATTCTCGGAACACACAATGCCCCACTTATAATGGGAAGTTGGATAGCAGGCAGCACTTCACACAAACACAGTTTTATTGTGGCACAACAATGACAAAATACATTTCATGGTCACGTTAATGGAGAAATGGAAACACATACATTAAGCAGCTGATTATCCTGGGGTTCACCCAAGGCATTTTATACATTTCACCTATTTAACACCACAGCTTTGCCAGAACCTTGACTGTTTGCAATCTCTGTCATGATTTGCAATGCATATATGATAGCAATTAGAGATGGGAAGAGAAGTAGTTTGCGGGGATTTTTTTCCAAAATAAAAGTGCAGATGTGGAATAAGATTTTCTCCAACATTTTCAAATACACAACATATGAGCAACTGCAATTATAAAACTTCTCTTTTGCTTGCTGTCCTCCAAGCTGTCAATATAGGTAAGAGAAGGAAAGCAGAGAAGGCCCGACATCTAGCATATAACAGCAATACAACATTTTTATGTTATATTGAATCAACAACTGCTTATGAAAATAAGTGAAAATGAAAAAAAATAGATAAATGAAAAACAACTTACCAGGCATAGACTGCTGAATAGTGAGAAGAGGAGAAAGTCCAGATTGAAGAGAAGCACTGCGGATCCCATCCCTGATCAGTGCAACTCTACTTCCAAGAGTCCTTGGAGAGCTCGAAAAGATGCTGATGATGCTTGATGATGATTAAATAATTTACTCTACTTAACTCTCTTCAAAGTCGAGCGAGTTGTACTTTTTTTATTCCATCTGGCCTCTTAATGCCTATGGGCACTTGTGAAATCATAACTCTGTAATCGCCTCACACTGCCCTCGATTTAATTTCCTATAATATATATGCTTGGGCTTAGTCTGCTGTCTTTATTTCTCCGCATCTGTCTTTTTTCCCTCGTCTGAAATTACATCCACATGTCAGAAGTATTTATGTCGCTCTAGCTCTGCGGTGGGAAGTTCAAATGTTTCTTTGTAGGGAAGAAACCAACGCTGTATTTTTAGGTCTTTTAAATTTCCCCTCAGACTAACTTAAACACTTCAGTATGAAGCTCAGCGCCTTATGATTTATTCCAGCCTCTTTTTGCGAAATGTTAGATCGGAGCTGGAAGACAAAATAAGCCCAAAAATGTATCATTCCATCACCAATCGATGTTGAATTTCACGATTTGTTTCCCAGTGACTCATGTCACCATCCACAGAAAGATCTGTTCCCGTGTTAACGCAGCACAGCCTCGGTCAGGGATTACGCATGGCATCTATGAAGAAAAAGCATTTTTGACAACTCTCGAAGCTACTTTTTTATACATTAATTTATATTCTTGCTTAGCATGAATCAGTGCATTGCGGGTCTTCGCTCTCCCTCTCCCTCTCTCGTGCTCGTGTGCGCTCTCTCTCTCTCTTACTCTGTCCCTCTCCTAAAGCTTCTTTTTCATGAAAACAAAACGGGAGCGCGGCTTGGAAATGTGTCACTCGTGTCATTTACGATTATCGCCGAAAACTCGAGCGGGGTAGCTACACCGCAAGTGAATGTATGACCCCCCCCCACACACACACGTCCTCTGTTTACAAGCGCTGATGTGAGAGGACTGGGAAGAAGAAGTAAAAAAAAAGCTCCGACGAGGAAAGACGGCAACTTGTCTTCAAGAAACTCTACTTACTATCGAGAGAAAGCCGATTTGTGCGCCTTGGACGGGCAAATACCGCAAACGCCCGTGTGTTTCTGCGCGGAGCGAACGCGAAAGTTGAACTTTTCTCGTGTTGGGGAAGCGTCTCCAGATGTGGCAGGCAGCAGGTCGTGTTCAGTAGTATGTGGATGGAAAAGGAGGGGGGCGGAAAGGAGGCAGGTAGGGTGGAGCGTAAAAGCCTCTCATTGGTGCGTACTCACTTACGTTGGAATAAACCACGACTCCGAAATGACATATTTTCTCACCCCTCAAACAAACTGTACATTCAACAGAGCGCGGTGTCTCTGCCAAACCACATTTTCCCCTGCAGTCTCTCAAAAGTTGCATCTAGTAGGATTGGATTACTGAGACATAATGCAGGAGACGTCCATATTTATCTGAGGCGTTGTCAGTGACTTTACATTTCCGTTTTAGAAGCATCTATTTCAAAATGTCTGCAAACAAAAACAAAACTAAAATAAACGACTTAAACGGCCATTGAGTTTTGTAATCTAGGACCATTTGGTGTACAGTTTAATGCGAATGTGATTTTCAAAAAGAAAACAACCTGCTTCTGATTTGATATATTACTTTGTCATTAATTTATCCTTTTGAAACATGTTGTTCTTCCTCATTGTGTGAAGCCATGAGTTTATCAAAAGTAGAAATTACTGCAAAATCAGCTTTGCATCATTTGTTTTCATCATAAGTTATAGGTATTATGTGTGAGACAGTGTATATAATTAACCACCGTTCTATTTGACACTGGGTTACACATTTGAATAATGTTGCCAAAAAATGATGTATTTTTTAAAAAGAAAGATATATATTTATACAAAGGTATGAACTAAAAACTTCTCTGCAAGCATGGCTGCTGTCATTTTCTGCAGACACAAATATATCCAGGAAACTAAATATTGCCATTGCCTAGGAAATGAGAATGGACTTTATTTCGTCACGAAACATATATCAAGTTGTTTGACATCAAGGAAACCTGAAAATGATACCCTGTTCTGTAGATATATTGTCAGACCTTCGTAACTGTTTGTATTTGCTTTGTTCTTCTTTGCCTTAATATACTTGTAAAGAGATCTTCATTGGGAAATTTTGTACTCGAGGTGAAGTTTCTCTTCTGGGCCCTTTGCTACTCCTCTATATGTCAACCTCAGGAGAGCTGTGGAGACAGACATAAAAAGAGATCAAGAAAATATGATATCATCGCTTCGGCAATGTAGGCAATAGGTATGATAAAACAATACATTATACATCGGAAATATTGATAAACTGTCCTTGAAATATCCCTCTGAATAAAGAATTTAGCTATATTTCTACCATCAACAGATGAGAGTGCTGTCATATTTCTCAGAAGTTGGGCCCAAGTGCAGGACACAGCAAAGATATGCATAGAATGATGATTTAAATTTGAGGTGGACAGAACTACACTGAAAAAAACAGACTTGAAATCTGACAATAACTGACTGAGGAAACAAGAGTATATTTGTCAGATCTAGTCATGGAAACCTGAGTTCTAACTCGGGTGAGTCCCTGGAATTCTTAATTTTGTTCCCCAAATGACACACACACAAAGACGCACGGATTGACATAGCGACCCCATTTAACCTAACTGCTGTAAAACAACACACTTATAACAAACAACCATAACTTGGACCACAGCCAACCCCTATCCCAGCAGTTGTATGCTGGAAACTCCTCATGTTTACAACTGAAAAAGCTTCCTGGATGAGAGATGAAACTTCTTTAAGAAAAAACTGAGCCCATTTGCCACACCAAGATTTGACAATGATTACCCATGACCTCAATGACTGAAAACCTTAATAGGTACATTTAAGGTAATTCACGTTACAAACATGACAAGGGACAGGTGAGCAAAATGTTCATCGTGCAATATGAACAATTGGTATCACTTTTTAGGGGGTTACACCGATAGCAGAAAATGTGGATTATCAATAATGGCTACAAGGTTGTATGAAATAGAGCACTCACTTTGCAGCAAACACAGTCTTGTTGGACATACGTTTGGTGTAAAACTCACTGCTTACACACTTTTGTGGACAGCCAAAGACACTGAGACAGTAGACATTACCTCAAAGAGAGAGTAAAGCTCCAGCACTGAAATGATTCACAGCCATATGTCATCAGTACCACCCAGCGAGTGGGGATCTGAAACACACTTGAGTGTCATTTATCCTCGTGTGGACTTTCATATTGTTGACAGAATCATCACGCAATGTGACATCCAATAAAACATTGAACAAGCCGGCATCAAGTATATGGACAATGAAACTTGAGCATACATTTCAGGACAGATGGGGTTCTCTCTGTATGTTCAAAATCAATTCAAGCTTGAAGAGGAGTAAGAAGCTTGATGAGGATAAAGAATGTTTAATGACAGTTAGTCCATGCTGAGGTATCACTGATACACTTTGTATGACATTACGTTTTAAATTCTTTCCTCATCTTCAAAACAATTTTCTTAAAATTGCAACAACTTCCTTTGGTCCTCTTCCGCAATTTGTCACGACTGAGATTGATAGAGATGTCCTCCCTCCAAAAAAACGTGTTTTTCTCATTAAATGCTCCCTATAGTGTTTGACTTGCATCTGCGCAATGTTGGTCAAGTGAGAATGTTTTTTAAATTCCTGTGCTGGAGGGGGATATTTCTGGACACCTCCCTAAAAACTAAGATTCAGATCAGACAGAGGCAAACTACATTTGATGTAACCTTAATGCTAAAGGTAACCGCTGTCTACCTTAAAGCAGCCACAGAGCAGACTGTCTCCAGCAGGCTGTCTGGTTGCCTCTGTTAGTACTAGTGTGGGCTGCAGCATTCAGCTCAGTCCTGAGGATGGAGTACAATGGTGCAGACAGTCTTTATTGGGAGCTGGTCTGGTCTGCAGGCACCGTGTCCTGGACAGATCTGTGTTCAGTGTATGAATAAGTTGCTGCTTCTTATGGCCACAGTTGTCATGATTATCCATATAAACACCATGCTTCTTCTGCAAAGTCACTGGACACTTGCAGTTTGCTATGCTGAGGGAACTAACAGCTAGGTTACTATGTTTTCGAGATCATTGCGCTAAGATTATCGCAGTTAGCAAGAGAATTTCCCATTGAGAGGAAAAGATAGGATACACTTCCTTTCGATTTTTTTCATTACAATCTTTATCCTGTATTTGTAAAACCCACGTTAAATTCTAAAAAAAACATATTTTTCATACCAGAAGGTTTGAAAAATATGTCAGAAAGGGACCTCGAAATAATAATGTTGGCAATGCTACTCTTTTTATTGTAACCAGATCTCAGGAAAAGACTATACATTAGCGTTTATATCCAAATGCTTTTTTAACTCTTAACTTCCTGTCCTTCTTCATTTTTGACTATACTCATTTAAAAACCAAATTTAAAGCATCCGTTTCTTTTCATCTTGTTATTACTTTTTTTCTTGGGAATCTATAAGAAATGAGTGGGTGGGATAGCATGTTCATGACTGTCAGAACGAGAGATAAACTATGGTGCCAGTGTTCACACATGAAAGAGCATCTCAGTTTCTACTGTTCTACTGACACTGGGTTTCGTATCATAAAGCAAGAGCTTGGTGAGCAGCAGCAATTAATTTTTGGATTTCCTCAAAACATTGAATTCACTGACCATAAGATAATTACAGAATATTACCAGCTATAAATTCCTAGAGGGAGAACATGAGCAACAGTATTAAGACAACGGATCCTGTTTTGTTTTTGTCAATAGGTAAAAATTTAGAACATGTGAAGATGAAATGAGCGGGAACATGAATTTATTAAATTACTAAGGGTGTCACATGGACACATTTTTTGTACAGTTCTCAGCAAAGTAGTACTCTTTCATTTACTGGATCATCTTAATACATTTTTATCATTAATTGCTTGCAGTAGAATCACTGTTACAACTTTTTGCCTTTAAGAAAACTCTGTCTCCATTGTCATTCCAAGTAGGTTATTCCTGGTGTGTGCAATAACGAGCAATATGGGAGGTGTCATAAACAAACAGCTTGCAACTAGACACATGACCACCATACATTTTTTCATCTGCCATATAAAAACTGCACCCTACTGTGTCTCAATGGGAAACTTAAAATCCTGCAAACCAAGGGAGATTAAGGGTGGGGACCATGTAATCTCCCCCCATTTTCAGCCATGTTTCACTCTGTTTTTGCTCATTCTTCTCAGAGAAAAAACTTTTTTTGTTTGTTTTTGTGTTTTTTTTCCCCCCGAAAGGTTAATTGTGCCCTAGAGCAACACACTTGTCTCGCCAATGTTAGTAATCCCTATCTCCTTTTTTTCCACCTTGTGACCTGTATACTTCTGCAACTTTGAATATCATTTTATTCATTCAAGCATACACTTTCTTCAAATTGGTCAAGGGATTAATATCCAACTTCTGAAATTAAGTAACATGTAAAATATATCAGCCATTATTCACTTTAAAAAGGGAGGCGGGGGAAGTTTTTTTCTTTAGGAGAATCCTAAGTTTTCATACCAAAGGTTTTTTGTCTGTCCATTTTTAGAGAGTGATTAAAACAATTTGATAGTTTTCTTCAGATGAGCTCAGTAGACCAACAATCTTAGTTAGAAGCCAAATAGCTCAATAGAAATTCAAGTCATAATTGTATTTTATTTTATTTTTTTAGCCCTCCGTTTATCAGCTGAACAGTGGAAGCCCTATGCCAGATGACACATCAATCATCAGCAAGGATGTATGGATGATTAATCTCATGCATGATACAGCAGATAATACATCTGGAAATACAGAAAATACACATTTTTATATATATGAAGTTTCATAAATATCATCTAGTCATCTGGTCAGTTGATTATGTTCAATATAAAGATTGATTTATATACAAAAACAGTTAATTCAGAATATTAACAAATGAAAAAGTCTATATAAGAGAAATACATCACAGTCATCTTTAATTGTCATTAGGATTATTTCTTCTCTGGTATTTTGCCATTTTTTACATACACAAATCTAGCTGGAAATTGGGTCAGAGTAATTAAGTCTTTGTGTGACACATTTCCCCAGAGTCAAATGTGAAAAAGCAATCTAAAAATTTAAAGTGCGGTTATCATTAGGACAAGTGATGGTGGTGTACCAGCTGCAATGTACTCAATTTTTAGCTTTTCCACAGATTCAGCTTGTAGAAATAATACTATTTCTGGCATATGTCTTTGATTAAAATGTTTTTACATTCAAAAATTGATACACGATGAGGCGAAATCTATGTTTATGCAAGATAAGGGAATAACACAAAAACATCTTAATGTGACCTTGGATTTACCTTGATGCAATATATTATGTGGTTCCAAAGCATAAACATTGTATAAACCAAAGGAAATACTTTATTTTTCACAAACAAGAGGTTAAAGCTCCCAGAAAAATCTTTTAGTTCATTCTCTTCAAAGACTGTCTTGACTTGACAGCCTGCCCTCTCAGGTCTCCCAAAGGTATAAACCAGAAAAAGAGAAAAGGGCCAATTCTAGTCAAAGAAATGTCTATATTGTCACTCTGCACAGGGCAAAGACATCCGCAGCAGATGTCTCTAACATGTAATTCTGCCTGAAGCCCACTTTGTTCAAACACTGCTTTAGCAGCTAAGAGGGCAGGTAAAAACTTATAAACAGCTCTGTTGAAGCTAAATGATTCAAGCAAGATCAAAAGGTCTTGGTTGAAGGTTGAAGATTATATCAAATCATTGCATTTCATAGTTTGTAACTGTCAGTCCTGCAGAAAAAGGATTTTGAGAAAAAAAAAAAAATTCAACATCTGACATTGAATTTCACGGTTATTTCTAGGCTTTCAAAATGTTACCCGTGGTTTGAAAAAAGCATTTTATACCTCAATGAGAAAAAAAGGGCAGTTGTCTAAAAAGATTTTTAAAGAGAATAGCTGAATGTCCAAAGGAGCACAGACTATCTTTTGAAAATAAAGTGTAATTGATCATCTCTGCAAATTAAATCAAGGGATCAGTCCATGAATACAGAAATTGTTCATGTATTAATTATTGTTGTTTTTTGTTTGTTTGTGTTTTTGCTCTGAAGAATCATATTTATATTAGATATGCTAATTTTGCTGATGACAATTTGAATGACAACCGTGCTTTGGTGGCGAAAGGGTTCCTCTTTTGGTTCCTGTAAGAAAGAGGTCTAAAACATCATAAGCTAGTGATTTCAGCTGAACAGGGAATTTATTATGCACATCAAATTCTGTCGATTCATCGGGAATAGCTGCTGCGGAAAATAACACGAACTTGATCATTGTCTTCATTTTAGCAAACAACTATTTCAATATTAATATATTATTCACTTTTTATCCATTACCAGTATTTTGAATCATGGTGATCATATGTTTCTGTGTATAACAGTAAAACAATACAATATAGGAAACAACTTGGAATTGGATGGGCAGAATTGTAGTGGAACATCAGTAGATTACGTTTTTTAGGGCTATAGTTAGATATGATTTGATCTTGTGTTTTCCTTTCGATTTATGTTATAAAACACTGGCAACTGGGGTTTGACTGGATGAACACAACCAAAGAAATTAATCAACTGTTCTGAAAAAAAAACTATCAATAGAATTCTAAAAAGTATACAACTGAGGAAACAGTTTGTATCAGCCAATCATTTTTTATATTTTATATTTGCACATGAGCCGCAAATGGACTGATTTTGGGCTTGAAACCGGGATCAAGATTACTGATCCTGAAGGATGGGGGTAGGAATCTCTGATACAGCTGCTGAGATTAAGACTGAGATAATATTATTGATTCGCTGAAAACTATGTTTTTGTTTTTATGGATATTCTGCACATGCTGGTTTACATACATGCATTTTCTCATTCACTAAGTACAAAAAGATGGACCATGAGTGTGCTTGTTGGTAGAACACATCATTTAGAAATAATTGTTTCCAATTTTTCCTTGCAACATTTTTCCATGATGTTGTTTTGTTCAGTTGCACTGTTTTGTTTGCTTATTGTATCAGCTTACTGTCAATTACCAGCAAGTCCCGGGCTGCATATGTTTGACAATGCAGAGGAAACCCTGAGACTTTCTTCCCTGCTCTGCTGTTTGAGCATCACCTATTTTTGAGTGCTGATGACTTAGTTTGTCACTGACCAATAAAAAAATCTTGTCAAATGGGTTCATGAAGCGAGGAGCGCCTGTGCACTGGAAGGCTTTTTGGACATGTAATGCAGTTGCAATTGCAAAACCCAGAATACGTTTTAGTGGATATATGAGCACTTCCCACCAGTATAATTTCCTCATAGGAAGAGAGAGCATCATTTCGTTATCAATGTGTGCTTCTTACTGCTCTTCTAAATATAACCAGATAATTAAAGCCTTATCAAAGATCAATTTACTGTTTATAACATCTTTCTTATCATTGACTGAAACATATGGACTGGAAAAGTATGGTCTTTTAGCAGTGATAAGATAACGCATATCAATAAATCAAACACGACATGTCCTTGAATAAATGCAAGTCCTAATACAAGATTATCTAATGACAAGACAAAGAGGTGATAATGATGATTTATAACTTTTCAATCAAGCTGTTTGTAAACACAATGATAACATCCAGGATGTAAGTACGAACAAGGTGAACTGGAATTTCTAACATAGTTCCAGCCCTCTGGGGGTACTAATGATATGTAGAAAACCAGTTCAACCTGTTGTCAAGTGGCCAAAGGAGGGCACTCTTGCCTAACTGATGAGCAGCACAGATACTCAAAATGTATAAAGTAAGAGATTTATCTTTACAATTACATTAATAAAAGATAGAGTGACCCAATTCCCTTTCAAAGGGTCATCTTAAACTGTATTATCTATCTATCTATCTATCTATCTATCTATCTATCTATCTATCTATCTATCTATCTATCTATCTATCTATCTATCTATCTATCTATCTATCTATCTATCTATCTATCTATCTATCTATCTATCTATCTATCTATGTCCATTCTTCCCTGTGACCCTGAGTGCAGAATAAGCGGCAGATGATGGATGGATGTCCATTCTTGGATTGTTAAGTTTATTTAGAAGGAAATATGTAATTTGAATGCATTATATTTATCGTCTGATAAAACACACAGGAACACACTTGAGACAACATTGGTTATCTAGAATGCACATTCATAGAAATTATGCAAAACATTACTCTGCAAACCAAATCGTAAATATTCAATTATTCAAATACAGATTGATCACCGCTTCATAATGAGCATCAGCCATTCTTTTGTGTACGGTTTGTTCAAAATAAAAGGCTGACTTAAAAATAGTACTGGCTCATCTTTACTTGAAAGCAAAACCTACAGATTGCTACAATTTTTGGATCAGATTTTACTCCTGATAATAGAGTTATCTGTATCTATGCTGACTGGATTTACACCATCATAAGTACAGGACAAAGACATTGGTGTAGAACATGTTGGCTTTTCAAGTTACTGCACAGCACTCTGGGTAGCTGATTAAATGAATGTTACGTAGTGTTTTTTTAATTGCCCCCCCCCCCCCTTTATATGTCGGCTTTATTTCAGAGGAATGTTTGAAAGTGACATGTAATATAACAACCCTCTGTTTTATTCATAGTGTTAAACAGCCAAGCAGGAATGCCACAGCTGCACTGAAGGTCATATGATGAGTCCAAGTAACAATTGGCATTGTGCATAAATGGGAGGCTTTCCAAGGTACATACCAGCAAGACAACAGACCTACTCCAAAATAGAAAACTGTACAGGTTGTGAATGTTATAAGAGCCTGCTCCAATGTGGTTGGTCATGTCCTGAATTACTGGTGTTGTCTGTCAATGACACCTGATGGGCTCTGAAGGCCTGCTGACATTGTCCTAACCAGGGCTGGATCCATTTATACTCAGGGAAGGTATCTGGTGTCCATTATCTGTGTATGCTAGATTTAACCTGACAACAGCTTTCACCAATTTCAGTTTTGGATCATTATGAGACAAGGAACATATGGCAGCCATGGCTTGATTTTTCAACTGTGTGCAATAATATGGTACTTAAGCTATACTCTGATACGCTATCTTAACCGCCTTACCTCAAGCCAGGATGAAGGGGGGTAAGGTTAAGAAGTCAAATTTTTATTTTCTTTGTTTTATTTTTAATATATATTCAATCTTCTCCATATTTTCACTGCATAAGTAACAATTTCAACCTGCATTGAATTATCTGGACACAACCTCTACAATTTCTGTGCAACTGTTACTGATGGGTCATGCTAATGTGACCTTCCATCTTGGATGGAGGCTGCTCCTGTCTCAAATCTTACTTTGAGAATGTCAATATGTTCTCCCTTTTTTTTTGACTGGATTTGATTACATTTTAGTCATGCATTACAACTTAACTTCTTTGGTTCATTTAATCTATTTAATCTTGCTCTTTGGTTCATTTAATCTATTCATTCTTGCTCATGCGTGCTATCTATGTGTAAATGTGTGTGTATATATGTGTATGTGTATATTGTGTATATGTGTATATATATTTATGTAGGTATGGGTATGTGTGTAAAAAATGTATTTATACATTTATGTATACGTGTGTGTGGGAATGTATGGTGACTTATGTGCATATGTGTTTGCACTGACATATGTGTTTATATATCTTTCCTGTTTTTTGGTTGTTTTTTTGTTTCTCTTATGTTGCTGCTGCAACACCCGAATTTTCCCTATGGGGATCAATAAAGTATTATCTTATCTTATCTTATCTTATCTTATCTTATCTTATCTTATCTTATCTTATCTTATCTTATCTTATCTTATCTTATCTTATCTTATCTTATCTTATCTTATCTTATCTTATCTTATCTTATCTTATCTTATCTTATCTTAATAATTAAGATCATGGTGAATTTACTGAGTACAGGCAATCATAGCATTGCATGTTTTACTTAGCTAGTCAATGTTTCAATTGATATTGTCTTACTCCTCATTATCAGGTCAGCATGATCCAGAAACTTAAAAAAAGTTTAAAGCTAATGGGTATACACCAGGTGACTTATGCAGAAAAGCAGCTTAAACCAATCCATGGCAATGAAAGCCAGGCTTCAGACTTTTGTGACTGCACGACAGTACATTTTCAGACAATGGATATGCTGAAAGTGATCATTTGCCTTGACTGGCATGATTGGTAGCTGCATTTGTTGCGTGAAGTCATGAGACCATGAGATGGATGAGAGTTCAAGTTTAACTACAAATGAGAGAACAGCTGTTGAATAACATCTTTCAGAGGAAGGCAAATGGATGCCATTATGTCTCTGTCGTTGAAAATGATCACACATGAAGTCACATAAATACCCAATGAAAATAAGATAAATCTGTTGTGTGTGTGTGTGTGTGTGTGCGTGTGTGTGTGTGCGTGTGTGTGTGTGTGTGTGTGCGTGTGTGTGTGTGTGTGTGTGTTTGTGTGTGTGTGTGTGTGCGTGTGTGTGTGTGTGTGTTGCTTGTGCGTGTGTGTGTGTGTGTGTGTGTGTGTGTGTGTGTGTGTGTTAGTGTGTGTGTGCGTGTGTTTGTGTGTGTGTGTGTGTGTGTTTGTGCGTGTGTGTGTGTGTGTGTGTGTGTGTGTGTTTGTGTGTGTGTGG
>CAAKHD010006889.1:36198-59684 GCA_901007705.1 Fistularia tabacaria | reverse complement strand
GTTTTATTTTTTTTGTGTGTTTATGTGAGTTAGTGTGACAGTGTGTGTGTTTGTGTGTGTGTGAGTGTTTGTGTGTGTGTGTGTGTGTGTGTGTTAGTGTGTGTGTGCGTGTGTTTGTGTGTGTGTGTGTGTTTGTGCGTGCGTGTGTGTGTGTGTTTGTGTGTGTGTGTGTGTGTGTGTGTGTGTAAGGAATGTACTGGAGAAAGGCAAGGCAAGTATATATTTTATTGCTCTGTGTTTGTTGAATATTTGTTTGACAAGGCTTGATGGGTGCAGACAAAACAGATTTCTGCTTCTTTTTGCCCACATTTCTACAGATCAGTCATGATTCTTCTACATTATATCAAGGGGACAAAAGCTAGCTTAATATTAAAAAAATGTAATTTCCCAAATTACAGACCCACATATTCAAAGGAGAATCAAAACTAAGAAAAACATGGTAATTGTTATTACAATGATAATTTATTTGGATTGTTTCAAAGTAATTTAGTTTATGTACATTTGGTGTTTAATGGAATATGTTCCAGATCCACTGCAAATTGCCTGTGAGAAAAGACACTGTGCATTATGGCTTAAATGTATTATTGTGCTTAAATTTAATAGATGTTATGTTTGGTTTGTTTGCCCTTTTGCTATTGTATATACTGATATACAGTTCTATTCAATAGTACATTATCTGCCACAACATGGTTTGAATAAAATTGTCAAACGATAAACATTTACATAGCAAATAGGGGCATGAAACTGTTAGAAATAATTAAATCAATGGTTGTTTTTGATATTTTTATGGTGCGAATGTAAAAACATATACTATGTCATATGGCTTTAAAAACCTCGTGATGTGTGTCTTCTTACCTACGTTATTTTTCAATTTTTTACTAATGGAAATGTCCTCCAGGATGTTTACCAACGCAAACGATACAATTTTAACCTGCTCATGGTTATTTCCACTAATTTCATGAATTTGGCTAATCATCTGTTTTCTTGCCATCCAGCATCCTGATCAATTTTCTGTTCTAGAATACCTCTACTTTGCTGACTGTTCATTTCGTGCACTTAACTTTGGTCTGAAGTTAATACTTCAGGGTTGCTTTTACCTGTTTTCACCAAATTCCCTGCACTCTAAGCACAAGCTTTGTTTTTCTTAATCAGTTCATAGCTAGAACTACTTTCTGGAAAGAAAAAAAAATCGGGGTAGTTTTTGATTGAAAACAGCATTTAAGTCAGTAGAGGTTTTGCCTGTGAGATACAGATATCAGCTCAATCACCAATAAACTTTAAATAAACAAGTTAATATAAAGCCCATCTTTATTGGCATCATAATGAAACATGCATTTTTTTTGAGTGTTACTGCTATTTTAAGGCTAAATGCAAGATGTCAAAAAACAAATGATGCTTGTACTTTGACTGGGAAATAGGAAATTAAATGTAAATTAATATCATAATTTTATTCCATTCCATGGTGAATCAATGGGTCACAAAATGTATATGCAACCAGAGTTACATTTATCTGCCGACATGATGGAGAATGACAACTTTACCAAAGGCAATTTCTTGAGCTTTGCTGAATTGATACTGCTTGGTTATTTTTGTCCAAGACCTCTGCTCGGGATAGAATGCAAGATGAAGTTTTTCACTGAATAAATCCACCAGGGGTTTCACTGGAAAATTACATTGCGGCGTCTTTCCAAATTACTGAGTGGAACAGTAAGTAGTTTCAAGCATTAACAAAGAATAGAAAAAAATAAATTAAATGCGTTCATATAGTTCATCTGACATTGATTCAAGAAATCGAGAGGCCCTGAAAAAAATTTAAAAAGATATAATTTGCATGTGTTTTTTTGGATATATCCAATGCCGTTGTTTGGCTGTGGGTAATTGGCAATCACTTTCCCAGCATGCCTTGGTGAGGTGGTAGCAATTCAGCAAGTATATTATTGCATTTGCTCCACCTGGCCATGTTGTTCCATAGACAATCTTCCTATGCCAGATCATTATTATCAAAACGAATAACGTCATTATGACTTTTGCTACTGATGTTGAATCTACCCACTATTTCAATTTCTTTAAATTTATATTTTAATTGGTGGGTTTCATCTCAAAGCTTTGGGTCACGGCAGACTGTAATATGTCTGCCATGTGCCCATTTGGAAATATCATGAGTTTGTGTTAGTTTTGTCGGCGGCCACAAGAGCTGGCACCATTTCCTTGCATGAAGGGTTAGAGCTAAAATACTGCAACAAGTATTTTATGAACATATGTCATACGATGTCAGCTTCACATGGCAGGGCCATAAGAGATACTGATTGTGGCAGAGGAGTGGTTTGATGAGAATTTTTTCTTCATTGTGATTCTTGTTTAGGTTGGACCAGAGCTTCCTACTCTGCAAATCCAAAATGAGACCAGATATTTGGTCATTCTTAAGATTTGTTTCAGAGCTTCAAGCCCCCAGTGAAGTGAATCTCAAGGATTTTAATTTTGAATAATAACTTAGAATGATTGTTTGAAATTGGAGTTACTCACACAGTGTTGTGAAATTGTAATTTAACTGACTCTGCTCTCCTTGTCAAGCAATTACAATTTTCTTCACCCCCTTCTCACTAATGATCACTTCAGTAAACAAGGTCAACTGACAAAGAAAAGGAAGGGTACATTAGATATCTGCTGCGCTGATGGAAGTTATTAACTAAAGGTTGCAGGCTTGGGATTTTAGGTAACATTGTTTTTATCCATGTTAACCGTACACCAACAGCCTTTGTCTTAAATAGAAGCACAACGGCATATCCTTTTATAGTACTGACTGTATTGTTGGCAGTGTAATGTGGCATTATGGGGGAGGTAACACCTGTGGACAGTGAATAAAGCAGCTGAATGAGCCACCACCAGCTGCACTAAGTGGGTTGTTCAATCTGCTGTGTCAGTCTTCCTCCTTCTCTCTCCTGAGAAGTTCTTGTAATGGCCCCCAAGAAGAAGGAAGAGCCCGCACCTGCTCCAGCACCCAAACCCCCAGAGCCCGAGCGCCCCAAGACCCCAGAGTTTAACCCTGCAAACATCACGGTAATACTAAATAGAAACAGCAGTATTCAATAATGTATTGTGTGGACATTTTCTTTGTAGAAAAACTGAAGTTTTAAAAGTTTAAATATTTTGTTCCTAATACCAGTAAATGTAAAAGAATTGTTACTATGAAACCATTTGCTAGTTTTCTATAGACTTTGATTATAAGGTTCTAAAGGAAATGTCATCGTTATTTACGGTTTCTGTCTAAGCCTGGATTGAAAAGTGCTAGCGACATCTTGTGATCTAAACTCAGCATTGCAATGTTGGTTGAATTGGCTTTACTGATTTTGGCAACATGAATTACATTCTTAAGCCCTTACAATCCTTGTTAAGCTTCAGATATGTATGATAATCAATATGAATCTATGAGCTATGTGGGTTTACAAACACTTACTTTGATTATTGTGGAGTTTAAACCACAAATCATGGAACTTTATTTCTTCTGCTGACTTGGCTCCTCATTGGATGAATGTTTTCCTTGTTAAGCGAGTCACCATGTTACAATGGGCCCTTAAAGCCACAAAATATGATTTTCATTATGTCTGTGAATGCCAGACCACCCACTCAACTGAGGATCAAAAAAGTTTAAGACCAAAAAGTTATTGATATATATTAGAATTTACTTTAATCATGGTTGGATAAGTATTTGAAAAAGAGTTTGTCAAAAGACACTGAGGGGCTGGATTTAGAGACAAGACGGCTGAGGGGTTAGTCTTACGGGGATCTGAAATTCATATGGATTGCATATAGTCCTTGTAACAGGTGTAGAATGGTTTAGAATGGTGTTCTACTTTTATTGACTAAGAATCACAGATTGCACTAGTGCAGGAGGAACTGTAAATCACATAGGTACAGAAAAAACGTCAAATATTTGATGTGTTGTTTTTGAAGAAGAAAAACACAACAGGTTTTCATAAAAGTCAATGTTTTTTTTCAAAAGAAAAAATTAAGATCCTTTTGTGGAATGATTCTGTTATAAATGTTCTAATTTTCTAAGCTATTTTTTTTATTTTTTATAATCATTCATTTACTCTTAATATTTACCCCTCCTGAAATACATAAAAGGCCAAATCAAATGAGAGTAATGCTTGTCCAATAAATACTGGAGGTTACATTATCTAATACTTGTCACCCTGTGCTGCATCCAGAATTAAACTGTGGCTCGGGACAGGACGTTAGCGACAGCTAACATTCGAGGTGGATGTCAGACCCAAGGTCATAATGATAATAGATGCGGAATGTACATCTGTTGGAATGACACAGGGAAAGTGGGAAAGATGTTAGTGTTCATGCATGGCATTTTCCCCCCGCCCTGTCCTGTTGTCCCTCGAAAACAGCAGCATCTTAATGCTTTGTTTACTTCAATTCTTTGCAGCTGGAGTTCACCCCAGAGCAAATTGAGGGTACGTTTCACGTTTTTTGTCTCAGTTGTCATTTGTGTTGCATGCTATTTTCAGTTTAGAAGAATGGTTTGTTAGCGCCTAATCATAGACAAATGCGTTGAAAACATCGAGCCACAGTGGATAACACTGTGGTTCACTTGCACATTATTGAAGTAAACAATGTTCTTAGTCAACCCCTTTTAGAAGATAAAAGCACACCTCAGGGTTTAGTTCCCTCAATCTTGGGTCACTCCTTTGGATGCATGTTGGAGGTATATCATTGCAGATGATCAAATTTAAGTCACATGACCAAGTTTAAGGCATGTTTGACAAATGCCCGATTCCTCAGCACCATAGTGAAGTTACAGTATTACAATTCAAAATCTAGATTGTTTCTGTTTCTGTGTTTTAAAGATTTCAAAGATGCTTTCCAGCTATTTGACAGGACGCCAACCAGTGAGATGAAAATCACGTATGCACAGTGTGGAGACCTGATCAGAGCTTTGGGGCAGAATCCTACCAATGCAGAAATCATGTATGTCCTCGGAAGGCCCAAAGCTGAAGGTAGGTAGAGTACACAATCAGTATGCCCAGTTATTCTCCTGTTATTTGCATTAGACTGCGTTAGACTGTGTAAACATGCCACCTTGACCCTTCATTAAGAAAAAAACTGTTTTCAAAAGTGAAATCAAAGAAATGGAAAACAACAACTTGTTATCTCCACCAGACATGCAGACCAAAATGCTTGACTTCGAACAGTTTCTGCCAATACACCAACACATTTGTAAGGCCAAGGACCGTGGAACATTTGAGGACTTTGTGGAAGGTCTGAGGGTGTTTGACAAGGAGGGAAATGGCACAGTAATGGGTGCTGAGCTCAGGCATGTTCTGGCAACCCTGGGTGAGTTGAATGGCTTAAATGTGATTGGAATAATCATTTTATTTGTGGATCAATTTTGGTTTAATACTGTATTTTTGGTTTCTTTTTTGTGGGCTTCAGGTGAGAAGATGAGGGAGGATGAGGTCGAGCAGCTGATGCAAAACCAAGAGGATGCTAATGGATGCATAAACTACGAAGCTTTTGTAAAATACATCATGGCCTCCTAGAAAAGATAAATGTCAAGTCAATTCATTGTCATTCTGGTGCATAATCACAATACATTATGAGTACATAATTTTCGTTCTCATTCACTGCCAAACTTCTGAATATATAATCTTTGATTTTCATTAAATCTCTTCTTTTATGTCTATCTTCCATGCGTCATATATCCATCACTAAATTATTTCCCCTTCTTTTGCAAAAGCATGATACAATGTGAGCAGCTGCAGCTCACATTGTACGCCATAATAAATGAAATAAATCCTTTTTTGATTGTGTCTTTTTTTCAAAATGTTCACAAGTTGGAGGTTTTATTTGTAATTTTGACAGTTGGCAATGTTGGAAAAGTCATTCCACATCTTAAGAACTGATTTAACCACTATGCGCACTTGATTTTGAATTCACATTTCGAAATTTAGAAGGGGTAAACCACAGACTGTTAGTTTGTGCTTTTAACATTACACCAAGTCTGTTATGATTAGAACAGTGCATTTTTTTCTGTTACATTTCACATTTCCATGCTTTAAAACCCTTCAGCTGTAAAACATTATTATTAGTTGTAGCAGCAGCAGTAGTATTTGTATAATTAATAAATAATGCACAAAGAAATACAAAAATAAATATATATACTTTTTTTTAAACATGTTTTTATTAAATTTTATTTAATTTGAGATTATTGGGTAGTTGTACGCTATAAATGTCACCAAGTGTAGATAGCATTTTGTACTATAGACATTTTGCTACGCCATGCTAATATGACTTTAAAATCTCACAAATCCATCAAAAACAGAATCCAAAAACTCAACTCAATTGCCTACGTATAAGTAACTCGGAAGGCTGGCATTAAGGGGTTATTCTCATATTTGGCCATCTGAGGGAGCTATTAGTCCAAGAATTACTACAACATTTTCCCTCTGCACATATTAACTACTTTTGGGGGGAAAGGAGGCATTCAGACCGCAAGGCAGCTCATTGGTGTTTCTTTCTTTCTTTCTTTCGCTCTAGTTATGCTCTTCCAATACTGTCACACATAAATAAACCTCTGAAAATCATGCATTACAACCTATTTTGCTACTCAGTAATTCAATTCAAACTTAAAAATCGATCAGATACCAAGTTTGCTAATCTACTGATATTTTGAAAATAGAATAAGAATCAGCTTTGTTGACCAAGTATGTTCACACATAGTAGTACAAGGACTTTGGCTCTGGTGGACAGTCACAGCTCGTATTGGTGAGGGGGTAAATAATGAGTGGACAAGAATGTTATGCACAGTACAAAATAAAATCATTATGAATAAATTCATAATCAAGAGAAGGATCCTATTCACTGAATTGGCAATTACATCAACTAGTAGTCACCTGTTAACTGTAAATGAAAGTCTATGTCGGAGGTAAAAAAAAATCCTGCACATATCTTTAGGCACAACCTAATGATTGATTTGATGCTTTACGCCTGCTACACAGCCTGTGCAATTCTAAAGACCAGCTGGGACATGCAGGGGGTATTAATCCATATGATATCTGTTACAGAGTAATACTGTTTTAATCCCACTCAACATCACAGCTAAATGATTTACTCTCAGTAAACATAATGCGGCAATAAAATGATGACATTCTTGCTCAATCAATGTCATTAATTGGACTTCTATTAAAGCCCAAAGGTTCTCGAATTCTTCTCATGCAAGTGACATTTAGGCTCCTCCACCCATGCAGATAAAGGTCTGATGCAGCCAACTATCTCCTACTTATTTAGGGTTGTGCATCAATATAATGTGTACCTCCAATTAATGATTTGTTTGTAACATATGCTTGTGTCAGTTTTAGTGTAGCTGGTGGGAGGAACAGTTTATGCACTGAATTTAATTACTCTAGTCTAGACTCAGGGTTGGTTAGAAGTCAGACATAACCAAAAGTCTCTATAGAGATACAGAGACTTTTATCTGCTGTCACATTATAAGTATTTGTACTACAAAAAGAGATGGATCTCAGGGTGTAACATCAGCAAAGTGTCCCTGTAGGACATCACCTAAGCATATCATACCCAATATTCATGCAATGATCCATTTAGGTGATAGGATTTAATTCTAAAAAATCTCTTTCATTGAACTGCAACATTATGTTTTTGTATGAACATTCCAACAAATTCACACTGAAAATGAGAAGACATTGTGAGACTATGAACCACCTCAAGGTTCACGTCAGTCATGTTCCTTTAGATGGGGTAATTATTGCAGTTCATACAAACACAAGGTAGCCTGGGGCAAAGAATCCACAATGCTTTTCACATCGGTACTGGCTTTGGCATTGGTAAGCAACATAACATTACAGTATGCCCTCGTTTCATGCAGCTCATTGTCAAAACAAACCATTATTGTGGATGTACAACTCAGTTGAGTCATGAGGGTTTTGGGTATAGGCAGGAGTTTTTGCTTCACTTAATTCTGGCCCAGCCTAAAAGTCTTCAAACTCTTCTTCATTCATATTACATAACCGAGCAGCACTTTCTCAGAGCATTTTCCTATTCCTCTAAAACTATATTTACAACACGACAATTATATCTAATTTCTCTCCTACAGTGGTGGGAAGTGGTGGGAAGCTGCCGTCATCTCCTCTATCGTGAGTGTTATTATTATGATTGCATTTTAATTTGTTTGGTCAATGCTGATTTTAGATCATTTGGTACTATAAACTAAGGGGGTCAAAACAAATGAACCAAATATTAAATGCAAACTAAAAGCTCATGTCAGGTGGATCTTGATAAATATTTTTAATGATACGAAAGTTGAATTCCATTCACACCACTTACTGATTTTTCTTCCATCTTCTTATAAGTTCAATTTTAATTGAAATCATTGTTTGTCTTTTAGCAGGTGCATTAACAGATGAATGTCAGAAACACAAAGAAAGTCACTTTCACATAAAAACAAACAAGCAAAAAAAAACCCAACTGCATTTTGTTTTATTTTTAAGGCAACATGGGTGGTTTGACAAATGTTATTCCATAAAACCTGCAGATAAAATGTGTGTGTACAGTGTGTCATAAATCCGAAATCACACCTCACATAATAAACTTCATTTTCTATGTGCTTGGTGAACAACATAAAAACAACTGTGGTCTACAAACTGCAGTGGCACATAGAATAAAAACCACTATGTAAATACGGGTTGTCTCTTTGGTGAGTCTGAATAAAAGGTTTTGCTCTTTATATTTCCATGGAAATATTTCACAAATATGCACTTTTCAGAAAATGTATTTAACATGAGCACATCTTTAAAGGGTGTTTGGTAAGACAGCCGCACAGACGGTGAGACCAAAATCGGTAATGCAATAGAAATATAAAATGTTTTTCTTCAATGGATTGGATGATAATCAACAGAAATGAGAAGCATCATTCTAGAACAGCATCATAACAGTAACAAACCTTTTTTTAATGAAAAACAAATTAGAAATGTACATTGAATAGTAAGACCTTTTTGAACTATACTTTCTGTACAGTAGAACATAGATAAACACTTCATTTTTGGCAATGAGCACAAATCTGTACATGATGGGTGACATTCAAATTTCACAACAACTGCAAAGAATTCTTAACAAGTATATGAATAAATAAATAAGAAAATATAAATAAATGACAAAAAAATCACTGAAAGAAGCTTTAGCTTATACTGGTTTTTTAGCTTATTTTGGGAACAACTAAGACCATTGAGCATTTCCCTGCTCAGAGCTGTAATCTCAAAGGGGGCTTAAAATATAAAAAAGCTGTTTAAGAATGTGTTTAGATGTGACAAGAGTGGCTGCACGTTGGTTGGAGGTTACTGAGAGGACTTGGAGCAGATAAAAGCAGTGGTGGAATCGTTGCACGTTAGTATGTTGACCGAGTCAAGTGTCCAAGGAAGAAATTGGTACTCATCAAGCTCATGAACCAACAGCTTAGTGACACTGATTATAAGAGCTGCAAGGATTTCACAGAGGCACTCGGATTTAATCTGCTCCGACTGGGCCTCCATTTCCAGGAATGACATATAACATGCTAGGGCTAAGATAATATTTGCACATGTAATGTGACCTTCCCGCTTGGAGAGGAACATTTTAATTTGGGGATGCTCATTTTGTCAGCCCGAGGGATTTTAAACATATGATGCATTAAAATGTTCTTTATGTGTGCGCTATTCATCTTGCTTGAGAATGAAAGCCAAATGCAACAAATGTTCAGTTATTCTTGTGAAGCAAATAAATCAACAAGACTTAATAGAGGAGACTTTATCCTCATAGCTATTTCAATAGGCTAATCTCTGGGAAGTTTGCATTTTAATTTTCTATCACTTAGTAAAAGTTAATTCTGCAATATTTTGAATGCATCATGAATTTTGTCTTTTTAAAAATGTGAACATCCCACATTGTCTTTTCAGATAACGGTGAGTTAAAGCTATCTGTTTCTGAGCTGTTGTTATAATCCTATAGGATTACATTACTCCCTTATGTTTTAGTAAGAGGGTAGCAAATAGAAAATTAGACACCATCAGTCTCAAATTAAGACATTTGAGACCCTCTTGTCCTAAAGCATATACGTAGCTAGCCATTAATAGCAGTATCGGTTCAATCCTAATGGCAGCTCACATTTAACAGTTGTTTTTCTTTTTTTTTATCCTTGAGTCGAACATAATTTAAAAAAATGCAGATAATCATACTGTTAATTTGTGAGATTTGTCTTGTTTTGCTTTTAAGTCTTATGTTACTTTTAAGTCTCATTAAATATGGAAGTCAAAATGGTTTCTATTTCAATTTGTTTAACATCTTTCTGCTGTTAAGTAAATATCTGGAGCCAGCTGGGTCACTAGACTTATGTGTTACAACATGAATCCTGTGTTAGTCTGTGTCCATTTCAATTTCACTCCTTTAAATGAAAAATGTTCCCTGCCACATGGCACATTTTTTAGCAGATATCAGTCTCTGCAGTAAAACTGCTGTGTTTATGCTGGGCATAAAGATTAAGTCTAATCTGTATGTGTGGTAGAATTACATGACTGTCCCCTGGTTACACAGCTGTTGTCTGTTTGATGCTATGGAAGCTGACCCTGGTTGGAGATGTAGGGATGGACATGGCTCGGGCTATGCGTACTCGAAGGGCATGGTTGTCCTGCCAGCGGTGCCACCTTTTTCTTACTGCTGAGCGTATCTAAAAGGTAAAGAAATAGTATAAATATAGTAGATTTGTTTATCATATATAGCACTCAACTATATGAAAGACAAGAATATACTGTTTTACCACTTCTGATTAAGTAGTTTAATAAGTAGTAGTTGAATTTAAAAACAAAGCATCATTTTTTTACAAGCATGATCGCTTATAGTTGTAAGAGTGTCCAACGAGCAGACCACCTGCAGACCACCATCTTAGAGTTAGATTAAGACTTTGCATTAATCACAGATCATGAAGAATGGTTAACTAATGGTTAACTTTTCATAAATGGATTAGAGATATAACATGTAATAGTTGGAACAATTTCTTCACTTCAATTAGTGAAAGCGCTGAGGAAAGTGAATTGCTTCATTAACATAGACGCTCTCTTGAACATACTTCACTTGAACTTCACCAATCAGTCCCTTCATTCACATTGCTTTGAAGGTTTAAACAAGGGGTGAATATTCTTCATAATTTACCATCTCACTACCTGCGTCACAGTCCCAGAGTTTCAATTATTAGAGAGCTATAAATATGCAGTTGCCATTTTCCTCCGTAGCCAACAAATGTAGAAATACTACTAAGGCATTAATTATTCAAACTTCAGAATTATTCAAAACTATTGGCCCAATTTGGTATTGGCTTTATGGCAATGCTTACCGCTTCTACATACACCTAATGTAATAATTTCAAATGTAGATAGTAAAGTTAAGGTCAATGCAAAGGTTGGATTAAAAACATGCATTTAGAAACGCATTGATAATCTGATTCTGTAATAATAGTCATCTTTTGCTAAAATCCAGTGACTCACCTCTCCATTGAGAAAGCAGTATAACACTGACACAAAAAAACCCTGCAGAGGAGGACACACTTGCATCAGTGAATGTGCCCACATTGTGTCATCATTGCTTAATTAGAGATTAGGTATTTACGATAATGTTATCATGGGAAAAGAAAAATGTAGAAATAACATTTCTTCCCTAATAAAAACCTGCCTTGAAATGCCTGTTTTTCAACCCCCTCATATTTGTGCACAGAAGATAGAGAGATAAAAAAAAATCCAGGGCAGCAGATCATGCCCACATGACCCTGTTAATCCTGACAGCTGAGAACAGCGAAGATTAGGCAGGGGGAGCATACTGTCTGTGAGCACAACCAGAATGCTACTCCATATAATCTTCCTTAAAGAAGACTTGAAACCTAAAAGGTCCCCAGGGAAAAAACCCTTCGAGACAGATTGTAAAATCATTATGATTCACATTTACTGATTTTGAAAACAACATGCAGGTTTTGGCTTGCAACCACACTCTTATTCATATTCTCACCTGAAAAGACTGTAAAAAGGAGTTAAAATAGATGAAAACAATTTGTGAGATGTCATCCTCCCCTGGATTCACAAAGAAGAGCATGTAGGTGATGCCAAGCAGAGGTAGGAGAACCAATGTTGCTTTCACAGCTTTTCTGTGAAGTCAGAGACAGTACATTTGAGATTTTATGCAGAAAATTAAAATAGTAGAGATTTGGATTTCTTCAAAATACAGTTTGTACATCTTGTTTCAGCAAAATTAGAAGACCTTAAAAAGATAAATAAGTAAAGCATACAGCATTTTTTTTCTTTCATTTGTACAAATTATTGGTTACTATTATCAACCGCGTCTGCTAAGTGAGCAACACATTTTACTTCTGTGTTGTGTTATATATATTTGTTGTTGTTGTTGTTGTTGTTGTTTTTATTTCTTTATCTTATTTATTTATTTATTTATTTATTTATTTATTTTCAACAACATTGTTTGCTCAAAAGTTCTTAATTTACTTCAGGAAGGATGGCGAGCGCTGCTTCCAACTTTCAAATAAAACTTTGGTTCATATTTTTAGTATAATTCTGACTATTGTGAAATTAACTGATAATTTCTTAAATTTTATTTTGCTCAATAATGTATCCGGACATCCCCAAACAGCAATGGCTGACACTTTCATATCTGCCATCACTCAACTGTAAATTGAGCTCTTGCGCTCAAAAAGCTTCACCGTGTACAAGATGTGACATTTTAGACCCCTGAACACTAAAGAGAAAAACACGCTTGACACAGAGATTAAAGGTAATAAAAACTAGTCTTTTTCAGTAGTGAAATGCACAGGCAGCTACTGCAAAATCATAATGTCAAACACATAAAAGCTTTGCCAACCTCGGAGTTACATGTACAGCTGCAACTACCTTGCACTCCCCCATATCCATTTGTTTGTCTAGACCTTTTTCATCGTGACAAGGCCATTAGAATGACGAGCAAACTATATATTTTTCGGTTGATACAGAAACACTTAGGGCAAGAAATCAGAATTCACCTTAAAATGGATGTAAGCCAAATATAATGAAGAAAATAATACTACCTGCACAAAGGTATGCTAAATTGGCTAAGATATAAAATATATTACCAAAGCATTTTAATAAATAATGGCAGATTTCAAGTTATTAAAGAGAAGTTTAACATTAAATTCAGTTCATATATTGATTATTGCTCTGCACTACTGTTGGAAGAACTAGACTTATAAGCCTTACTCAAAGAGGTATTTAGTAAAAATGCCGTTTTCTGTTTCACACTCCTACAATAAAAGAATAACAGATTGTTTGCAACCATAAAATCTTGCTTTTAAAGTAGGAATAATAGTACTCTAAACGGGCAATTAATGAATGAAAAGGGGTGAGGGGGCAGGATTTAGATATCCAGAGTATGACAAAAAGAAAAAAAAGAAAAGGTTCATATGCACAAATTAAAACTAGATAAAACAAGTTAAGCCATTAAATGCCTGTTTTAGATAGTCATTATCTAATAACTTTTTTTATAATGAAGATATTGGACTCACCTGTACTGTATAGTTTCAGATGTGGTGGAAGCTCTCAGTTTGGTCATAAGAATTCTTACAATGTTGAAGAGGAAAACAAAGTTAATCTGGGAAAAGACACAGAAAATAGAAAAGGTCTGAAAAGCAGATTTGCAGCTGCTACTAAACTGCTCATTAAATGTTTATTAGGAGGAGCAGGCGTCAAAGGCACCTCTTTCTCGGCAAGACAGAGTTGGAGGCTTGTACATTCTGCATGATGTTACAGTAATATAAGTCATTAGGCTATATGAGAGTAAACCTTCCAATAAAACCTCTAAAACATTTAAAGAGATTTATCCGTCCATGCCAGCAAGATCCTGCACAGATAGTTTATATTATAGATCCTTTCAAATTAGAAACAGACTAGTAAGTATGAACAACAAGAGAATATGAATGGCTGATTTAAAAATGTTCGGAAAAGGAGAAAGGATGTCTAGTGTAATGTGAGCTCACCAGAAGAACCAGAATCACAGGTCCCTGGTAAATGTAGTCCATATATTTTCCAGGTTCTTTGCCAAACCAGCATCTGTTGAAATAGTAATTTAACGGATCAATATATCTAAGTGCTTATATAGAAATACATTTGTTGGGGAATACATACTGTTCATTCTCGTAATACAACTTTCCAATGCTCCAGGCTATTATTATTGGGCAGGGAATACCTAAAAAGGAAATAAACAGCTTTATGATCTTGCTTGAGGCAACAGAGGGGAACTATATAACTCAGGTCATAAAAATTGACAGTAATTATTGTTTGGTGTTGTTCACAGTTCAGTGATGTGATGCAACAAATCTGAAGACGTTTTTTCAGTTGGACAATAACTTAGGTCCTGGTTTCACAGAAACATAATTCTCAGTGATATTGTCAGATATTTTCCTCCAGCAGCATTTATTTCAACAACCCTATGTGAAAAAACGCATGTGATCAAAATGTGCGTGACTAAATTAAAAGACCAGAGCTTACACTTTCCATTCACAAAATTGAACGAGAAAAAGCTTGAAATACTAATGAAGTATAATGAAGTACAGAGTATACACCTTATGTAAAATAGATATGTATTCTACTTCAAGTGACTCTGCGGGTGAAGACAAGTCTTCTTGTTAGCAAGTGATCCTTGTCTTTGGCTTATAAAGCTAAAGATCGACTGATGAAAATACCATCTGGCTGATAAACATCTGCTTTGTTAACAAGACGCCAAGTTTAACATGTAGTAACTTAAAGGCGATCAGGCATGGGTTTGTTTTGTAACAATTGACAAGAAGTGGAGGAGATGAAAAGGTGAGGGGATCAGAAAAATTACCTTCAGTACGGCAGAAGACCAATTTTTAAGCCATTTATCCTCAAGTCTCTGAGGGCAGTTCCTTCTGGCCCATATTAATCCCTATTTGATGTACTTCTAATCATCTTTGAAGACTTAGATTATTCTGTTAATTGATTCATAAATCATTCCACATGAAATGTTGCTTCATTTGGCTTTTTCTTTCCCACAGAAACTATTTACTGTTAGAGTGAAGTTTTAATCCATTCAAACATATAAAATATAGGTAAAATAAATAACTGTACAGAGTTGTGCAAATTGTATCAAATGGTGAGAGACTGTGAAGTAAGAAGCGCTCTGCATTTATATATCTATATAATAAATATATGATGAGCGGCATTGTACTCGGCAAGGGGGGTAGGGGGGCTGTTATAGCGATGAGGGGTTTGCAGGGTTGCTTGGACTTGAGGAGTTGGACAGCTCAGAAGATTGCTCTTCTCCTCTGGGTTTTGCAGGCAGGGCAGCGGAGTCTGCGGCCTGAGCGGAGCCACTCCAAGTTCGGGTGCAAGATGTGGGACTGGTCTTTCTTATGCAGGTAACTGCAGATATTTCACGATTATGGAATTTTTTTTTTTCATTTTAATGAAACATAACTAGATTAATAAGTGTTACATTCCCCTTTCATTAATTCCATTTTAAACTTTATGAACAGATTTTTGTAGGGCCCTCTAAAATTTAATGAATGTGCATATTGTATCTCAGATAAACTGTAATTACATGTAAACATGCCTGGTTTCACATCTTTCCTCATGCAATGAATCAATGCACTGTTTATAAGAGCTTTTTGTGCACTGTTTATAAAGCAAAAGAAAAAAGAAGCAAAAGAAGTATTATTTCGTGTAAAACTTGCACGTCTCTATTAAATTTCATTACACAAAATATATGGAAATCATTTTCAATTTACTCGCTCACCCATCTTACTACGTTATGAATTGTACAGTTTTAACTGGCATTACTGCTAAGAATTCAGTATTGACAACCAATTTGTGTGTGAATTCATTGTCAAAAATAGCACTTGATGTTTATTTTTTGTTTGTTTTGTTTCCTTTAACCATAAATCTTGTTGCCTATTATGTATTTTACATGCAAGAAGGAAGAGTTCAAATAAAATTAAGTATAAATCCTTGAGTTTATATATATATTGTAGTGGAATTGACAGCTCCTGTGACACAAATACAAACCACCTAAAAATAAATATGTTTTATCATCTATCAATTCTTTGGTATAGGTCTGGTTATCATTATATACAAACCTCAAGACAAACCTGGTTATCTTTTAACACTAACCTCAAGCTTAAATCATTATTTCATTTCATTACAGAAAAGTAATCTCTGTTCTATTTTCTTTGATTGTGTAACAGTTTTATTTCTGCAATAGCCCATTGTCAGACATAGTGGAAAAAAAGGAACAACCATGGCTTCCAAAGAACTCCGAGGAGAGCAAACAAGCGTGTTTTCAATGTTCATTTTTCTGCTTCAAGATCAAGAGAGCATTACCACGCATATACTTCAGAAACTCCAATCCATCTCAGGAGGTCAGGCACAAAAAATTAATATCTTTCAAAATCATTGTAGCTGTATTGTGCTGTTTTCAAATAGTTTTAATTTCAGAATTAACTAGTCAAACAAATGGTCTTATTGAATGAGGACTACTATTCAAAAGTGTGATGCTGCACTGTTATAAATCTGTTTCATCAACAGACTCAGCTCAATAATGTCAACCTATAAACTACAACATTACAGTAATTCTAAATCAAATGATTTTTTTTGTTATATAGGTGAAATTATTTGTTTAAGTCTGATTTATGGGTCCTATTTAAGGCCCCACATTTTTGGGGCAATTAACAAATTTATGAGGGCTGTGTGATGTGATAAGAGTTAGTGATTAGAAAGCTCTATTTTCACGTACAAGGGGAAAATATCTGTTTCACCATATTAGTTCTATGTGTTTAAAATACATGAGTGAACCAAAAGCTAAGGCTGTGAACATAGACATGACTGACGTCAAGAACATACTTACACCATCCAATGAAAAGGAAGACCCACTTTCTAAGCTTGTCAGTAGAATAGGTCATTACAATGGCAGTGTGGAGGTAACATCCTTCAACAAACATCCAGAAAAAGTTTGTGACCACAAAGTAGTTATATATTGTTGTAATTAATCGACACCAGGGCTGGAAAGAAGAAAGAAAGGAAAAAGACAACATTAATAGGGGAAAAAAGTATACTCTTTGCTTGGAATAAAGAGGCTCAAATGTGAATTTCTTAAGGGTGAATAGATGGTTTAGCGATAGAAGGTGGTAGGTTAATTTACTTGTGATGCTATTTAATCTACCTTTCTCAGTACATTATTTAGTATGGAGAAGTAGTAAGTTTGACATCACCATACCAATTCCTTTTTTCCAAAGCAAATTTAAATGAAGATTTTTCCCAGTTCTCAGAGTCCTAATAATTGGGCTCGTATCCAAACAACTGATTAAAAATGGATCAACAGGAAGAATGAAGGCATGGCAAAAAAGTACCACAGCAAGCAAACATTTGGAAATGAGTTAACTTGGTGAACAAGGAAATCAAGAGATGGAACAACACAACACAAGTGGAAGTATGTTTGGAGTTGTAAGTCTGTTGGCTCTAGATATTTCTGAAAAGTATTGCTTACTGCTTTATGTTGTTATGTTATGTGTAGAATAAAAACAATTTTGATCTATTAAATCGTAAAATCAGAAAATGGTGCTTTGTTGAAGAAATACTATTACATGGTTCTCCCTAAAGATGCAGATTTAACAAAACAAAATCACAAAAATAACAATTTTAAAAATAAGAAACTGAGATGTTTGTAAGATGCAGTATATCAGTGCCTTTACCTCATTGCTCTCATGGATGTTGTGGTCAATCAGTTGGAGCAAGAACCACATAACGTTCCTCAGTATAAATGTTGTAATCAGGTTCCAGTGAATTATGTTTCGAAGACATCGTATACTCCTGCCAAGTACCAAAGCTGTTTTAATTGCATGCCTTAAAGTAATATATTAAAACGCTTCACAAATAAAGATCAACTAATAATAAGGAGGAAAAATAGTACAGAGAACAAATTAATTTTGGAGTTTGTTATTTTAGGAAATGAACCACATTGCCTCAGGCAAGCTAGATCGATGTTATTATGTCACAGATGCTGGCCCTTAACGGTCTAACAGTGCTTATGTCTCAAGAACATTTAATATCCCACAGCTGCCCATGCATTTCCTGATGCACAAAACCATCAGTTCATCCAGATCAATGTTGTTTTCTTCTGAAAAGCCAATATCACTGCTATGTCCACATGCTTATTATAATACGGGGAACCTTGGCTTCAATTACCATTGATTTCTTATTGCTATAGGGCAATGATTGTATTATAAGAGCCGATGGAGGCGTGTTTATAAATCTGGACATGAAAAGGGCTCAAACAGATTAAAAGAAGGAATTGTCAATAAATACAAATCACTGAGTTTAAGCTGAGGTGCCTGGCCTAACAAATCTTTCGGGAGTAAATGATAAGAGCGGCACGGTGGCGCAGTGGTTAGTGCTTTGGCCTCACAGCACATTGGGCCGTGGTTTGATTCTGACAAGGGGACCTTTCTGTGTGGAGTTTGCATGCTCTCCCCGTGTCTACAGGTTTCCTCCGGGTTCTCCGGTTTCCTTCAACAGTCCAAAAACATGCAGCAGGTTACTTGGAAAAAATTGGGAAAATTGCCCTGAGTAAGCCAATGGTTGTTTGTCTGTATATGTGGCCCTGAGATTGACTAGCGACAAGTCCAGGGTGTACCCCGCCTCTCGTCCGATGACAGCTGGGATAGGCTCCAGCATCCCCCGCGACCCTGAGTGCAGGATAAGCGGCAGATGATGGATGGATGGAGTTAATGATAAGAAGTCCAAGTATATTACATGCACTTTCTTGATTGTCTCCAGTGAGGTCACACATATACAGGACACATTTAAATGGATGGGCACTATTTCTGTACTTGCCTTAAGCATAAGAAGAGAATGAAAGCCATGACTAGAGCTCCCACAGAGATGCAATGGCCTAGGTAGTTGATGATCAGGGCTATTTTATAATGGACTGGATATTTTCTCTGAAAAGAGAATTCAGTTACTCCTTCAAAATAACTTCTGATTCATAAAAAAAACAGCTAATCAGGATTGTGAACGTGAACATCAACAGTAATAGAAAGCAAAAGCAATTGACACACATCTGATGTTTTAGCTCAGAATTATTAAGAAAATAGAGCAAGAGCCAGAAATATACATAACAAGGAGGAAAGAAGTGCAGTAATTAGGCCAACCATTCCAGTTAATACATCAGAGCAAGAGTTTGTCCTAAGGCTTTTCTGGCAGATATGTAGACACTAATGTATATATTAAATTGTTAAGCCATCTGCAAATGAATGTTAAAATTTCAAGCGTACAATAGAGAAAATAAGACATTGCAATTCAATGAAAGTTTAAAATGACAACAATACCTGGCAACATCTGTTTTCCTCTAAAGGAGTAATTAGACTGAAATGGCACATAGATGTATGACTGCTTTTGCATCTTAACACTAACCTTTTCCTCCAAAATGGGTTTGCAATTTGAGTAATTGCTCTTCAATGCCCAAGTGCCATTTTCCATGCATTCTCTGTATGCACTTCCTACAAAAAACAAGAGTTGAGCAAAATATTAGGATGTGGCATTTAATGGAAACACCGATGTTATTTGGAATACTTTGGAAATTCTTCTTGGAGATATATATTTGAAGTTTAAACCCTTACATCTATATTCATGCTCAGCAGGCACTCAGCGAAGTCTGTGTTGGTGATACAACTTATTTGTCTTGATAAGGTCATAGTGAACTGTTTATCAAATATGTTGGCTTCATTGTTTTTCAAAACTACCTTGAGGCCTTTTTTCTATTTATCAGTAACTGCTGCAAGCATCACTAAATGATCCAATTAAAAATAGCCACCAAAAATATAATGGGCAGTATGCATATTTTTGCAAGTCACTGTTGTAACAAGCCAAATGAATGACGATAAGAATAGTTCCAGTTATCATGATGAACAGTTTAGATCTATGCAATTAAATAGCTCAATTACCTTTCCCTGAATCAATAAATATTTCATATAGGCAAGCACATGTGATGTTTTTTGCCATCCCTGGAATGAGTAATACTGGAGCTGTAGAACAATTCCACCTCAATGCGCCAACGATTGACTAAAGTTGAGACTTCAATTAGAGCCTGCTCTGCCTTACTAAAAGACACTACGTTTGCCTCCTGTCCTGGGAGGCTTGAATCTGTTTTTGGTCTGAAATCATTCATTAGAACCTAAACATTTCATAAAGATGTTGGTTACCTGACATATTTGACTGAGGGCTCAATAGTTTAATTATTAATTTTGGGTGGCACATTCTGTAAGATACACAACCATTTTCCAAGTTTCACATGAAACAAAAGGAGAGAAGCAATTCCACTGATGCAGGAGTAATCAAAAGCACTAGTGGCCAAATGCTATGTCTACTGCGTCTTCTGCTTAGTGCTCATAAAAAAATAATTCTTGTAATTTCTTCCAAGTTATTTTTTTGTTGTAAACTAAATTTTCTCAAGGCGGCACGTGGTGCACTGGTTAGCATTTCTGCCTTACAAGACAAAGGACCCTCGTTCAGTTTTGCAAAGTTTGCATGATCTGCGGGGGTTTCCTTAGGGTTCTCCGTCCCCCAGTCCAAAAACATGCAGCAGGTTAATAGTCAAAATTGGGAATATTACCCAGATGTGTGAATGAGAGCTGGATGGTTGTCTGTCTGTATATAACGCCCCGCGATTGACTGGTGACCTAGCCAGGGTGTACAGCTTCCCCGTGACCCTAAGCAGGATAAGTAGTAGATAGGTTGATTATTATTATAATTATTATTATTATTCATCCATTATCTACCGCTTGTGCTGCACTTTGGGTCGCCCCGGGGATGCTGGAGCCCATCCCAGCTTTCATTGAGTAAGAGACACAGGGCCACATACAGAGACAAACAAAAATTCACTGTCATTCATACATCTTGGCAATTTTCCCAATTAACCTTCTGCATGTAGCAGTCGTAGTATTTAACTTAAGGAGGTTACTCTTCATTGGATTTATATTAGATGTTGAATAAAGTGTTATGTGCTATTTTGGATCCAGGCCATGTGCGTGAAAAATTAGATATTTACAACTTGGTTTGCAGAGTAATGTTTTGCATAATTTCCATTAATGTGTATTCTAGATAAACAATGTTGTCTCAAGTGTGTTCCTGTGTGTTTTATCAGACGATAAATATAATGCATTCAAATTACATATTTCCTTCTAAATAAACTTAACAATCAAAGAATGGACATCCGTCCATCATATGCCGCTTATCCTGCACTCAGGGTTGCGGGGAAGAATGGATATATATATATATATATATATATATATATATATATATATATATATATATATATAGATAGATAGATAGATAGATAGATAGATAGATAGATAGATAGATAGATACATAGATAGATAGATAGATATAGAGATAGACAGACAGACAGACAGACAGACAGACAGACAGACAGACAGACAGATAGATAGATAGATAGATAGATAGATAGATAGATAGATAGATAGATAGATAGATAGATAGATAGATAGATAGATAGATAGACATACAGACTGACACACACATAATGTACATACACACAGACATCCATCCATCCATCCGTCTTCTGCTGCTTATCCGAAGTCAGATTGCGGGGGCAGCAGCCAGAGCAGGGAGGCCCAGACTTCCCCTCTCCCCAGCCACATGGTCCAGCTCTTCTGGCGGGATCCCAAGGCGCTCCCAGGCTAGCCTCGAGACATAGTCTTTCCAGCAGGTCCTTGGTCTTCCTCGTGGCCGCCTCACAGAAGGACATGCCTGGAATACCTCCCCCAGGTGGCGTCTTGGAGGCATCCTGACAAGATGCCCGAGCCACCTCATCTGACTCCTCTCTATGCCAAGGGGCAGCGACTCTACTCCGAGTTCCACCCGGATGGCCGAACTTCTCACCTTATCTTTAAGGAAGAGTCCGGCCACCCTGCAGAAAAAACTCATTTCGGCCTCTTGTGTCCGCGATCTCATTCTTTCGGTCACTACCCACAGCTCGTGACCATTGGTGAGGGTAGGTACATAGATCAACTGGGAAATTGAGAGCTTCGCCTTCTGCCTCAGCTCTTCACCACGACAGGCCGGTACGTTCACACAGACAGATATAAGGATATAGACTCTCTTGCATTTTTGAGAACAATCTCTGTTCAATTCATATTCTCTGTTCTGGATTGCAATATTTCATCATCAACTCACTCTTCTCAAAGCACTACAAATTACCGTCTTATTACAGAGGTGAAATGGTCAGCAACACTGATGCTTAAAATCTCAATGACTAGCTCTGTAGTAAAGATAAATGGGTACGATAGTTTAAAGTTGTGTAACCAAAACATCTTGAGTCAGCCACACACCTGAGCCACATACTGCCGCCATTCCCTTAAGTCCAATAGATTAACTAACTGGGCTGAGGACAGAGTAAAGTAGGCCACACCATAACAGGATGGGAATCTCACAGTTCAGTGCAGTCGGTATGATATTCCATTTAGGCAGCAAGGGCTGGAGCAGAGCTGCTGTGTTATACATATATTTCAGAACAGCCAAGGACAAGAGGCAAAACTCAATGTGAGCTTAAAATTCACAGTAATACTGATAGAGTCATCCAAATTGGCATTTAAGAGTTTTATTGAACAACTTTTTATCTTTTATAACATAATCACTGATGCCAAATTTTGGGAAAAAGGCATCTACAATAACACCTAAGTGTTAGTGCCTATAACACCTTAGTGGTCATTTGCTTTGTTTGCCTCAAATATCTTTTTGATAAGTGCTTTTGTAAATTATGATTCTGAATACAGCCCTAATTTCGAAATCAAAATTGGATCTTCTTGATATGTCACTTCAAAGGGAGTGGATGAATTAAGAAAAAAAACATATTTCTACTTGATCCAGTGAGTGAAAATATGCTAATTGCACCACGTAATGCATGGGGTGATAAGATTATGTGTTAAGAGAAGAGACAATTGAATCTGAAATAGATTTCTGACTTATCATAAGCTGGAAATTGTTGAATTGATTCAAGATATTGAAAATAAATAAATGTAATTGTTGGTTACGTTGAAAAGTAAATATTGGAGAATTTGCTCAAAGTTGAAAAAGTGGTTTTGTTTTTCACTGCAGTTGTTAAAAAAGGGCAGCAAAAGCATGTGCTGTACCTTTGATATTTTACTGCACGTGGAGCTTTGCCAGCGTACTATCTCCAAGTGTTTGTGTGTGTATGTGTGTGTATGTGTGTGTGTGTGTGCATTTATGTGTGTGTGTGTGTGAGTGTGTTTGTGTGTGTGTGTGTGTGTGTGTGTGCGTGTGTGTGTGTGTGCGCGTGTGTGTGTGTGTGCGTGTGTGTGTGCGTGTGTGCGTGTGTGTGCGTGTGTGTGTGTGTGTCTGTGCGTGTGCGAGCGC